>KV751352.1:101953-114215 GCA_001698575.1 Mola mola
CACCTTCACCACCATTTGCCTTCCAGGGACTTCAGTCATTTAAGGGCAACGCCACCATTTCACAGTTATTATCCTGACAGTTGTTCAGCGGATCCATCAATAAGTCCCCACGCCCACCCTTCTATCAACCTTACACCTCTGTCAGCCACCCAAACAGAAACATCGACTGAGAGGGAGAGACATAGACTCATCAACTTAGGGAGAGAGAAAGAGAGAGTGGACACATCAATAGAGAGAGAGAGAGAGAGAGTAAATAGGACGGTTAGCAGGCGGCCAGGGTGAGAGAAGATAAGAGGAATAAAGAGAGAGAACAGAGGTGGGGGGCTGTGGTGATCTGAGGGCAGAGAGAGAGAAAGACAGGCTGTGAGACAGACAGACATGATACACTGTAAAAAATAATATTGATTAGTTTATTTGATTCTCTCAGTTTTCTTTCATTTGAAACCTCCAGTGTCAACTTGTCAAACTGACAAAAATTACGTGTTAGAAAAAGACACAAAGAATTATTTCCATTAGTTACTTATTTTCATGAGCAACTGATTCATCATTTAGTATATTAAATAATATGGTGAAAACAGATCTTCACGGCATCTCCCACCCAGCAATCCAAAATCCAAAAAGTCTTTGTCATTATTGATAAACAAAAGCAGTAAATCCTTGTGTTTGACCGATACATTGGATAAAAGGCTAACCACTTGATCAATTATTAAAAATATTGGACAATTAAATACCTTTTTTAACCAGCTAACCACCAAGTTAGTGAAGAGTGACTTCACATTATCTGACGTGATGTGTGACGTAAAGTGAAAAGTTTAAAGTGAATTTTATTAACAATGGTAAATCCAGTATGTGTCAAAGTCAAATTAATCTGCTGCTGATAACACACACATATGTTAGCTATTATCCTCACCTAAATGTCTGAGTTTTTCTTATACTCTGTGCAAATGTGATTTGCACATCAGACACATTAAATAAAGATTTGTTTTTTCTGTATTGCTCACAACCAATCAAACATTTCATTCTTCATTTTTTTTCAATTCCTCCTATAAATCTTTAAAAATGGCATCAAAATCACATGGCAGCTGTAATGACCCTGAAAAAAAGATGTTTGATAGTTCTTATAGTTTTGATTCTACTTTTTTAAATTTGTTTCTTTAGGTGAAGTGAAAAATGTCCCAAAGTGTTTTAAAAAGCCTAGAGTAAGTGAGTTGATAGTTTGTTTTGCAGTGTATGGATCGTCTGGGGCTGTGAGAGAAAGTGATCTAAAGCCTGTGATTGCAGGTGATGTGTTGATGAAAGTGATTTTGTGTCCCAGCTCGTATCTGTATGTCTGTCACATCAGTATTCAACCAACCCCCCACACACCCTCCACCCTCAGTGAGTCAGTTGAAGCTCTGCAGTGATGACACTTCAGAGAGAGAATAATTAAAGTCAAACACTCAAACCCGAACTTCCTACACCTCCTCTCTGTGAGGATGTGAGAATGGATGGATGGATGGATGGATGGATGGATGGATAGAGGGATGGCTGGGGGTCTGTCAGCTGTGACCTTTGCAGCTGAGTGACCAGAGAGAGGGCAGAATCATTAGCAGCTTTTATCTCTTTGTGTGTCTGTCAGAGAACAATTGCTCCATCATTCAGGACATTGAAACTCAGCTGGGGGGTCGGAACCCCCCGGTGTTCTCAAGATAATTTTTCAGTCTCATCATAGACTTCTATGATACAAATGAAGTGCTTTTTTCCTGCTTGTACCAAAAACGGTAACGTTTTGAAAGAAGAAAAGCATGATGATTATTGTTGATGAAGATGACGTAAGCTTTTAAACTTGGTAACATTTCGTATTACCATGTTATATATTTTGGATATGTGTTTGAACCTAAAAGTGATTAAATATAGTCCAAGACAAGACGAAGATGAATTCACTGTACCATAACAGATGTGACAGGTGTTAATATGGGTATCACCACTGCATTGACCTTTGTGTCACAACAATGTGGAAGGTTCTTTTCCTTTTTCAGCCTGAAAGGCATGACATCCATGATTTCTACAAACTATGGAAATGTGGACACTTGTCCACTTTCCACCTCAAATTACTTTTGGCTTATATTTTATGTTGGGGTTTTTTTGTGTAATGCAATCTGCACTATACTTTAAAGGTATACTCAGATCTACACTGTGCAAATACTGTATTTAAAAAATCCATCTGCCCAGATGCTGAGACACACTCCGCTGCACAAGCACGTGTTGTGTTCAGGTGTTTCTTCAACTCATCACATACAAATTAATCAAACAACAGAATAATTTATGCAATCTATGAAGATTTTAGTTTCATATTTAAAGGTGGTCAAAAAGGTAGAGTGCAACCCACCTAAATTTGCCAAATCCAGATTTCTCCCAACATAATGATCATTCAATTCTTTAACATAGACACCCCCCCCCCAAACACACATAGAAGAAAATAAAAAAAAATAGGTATATGTATTAGTTTTTTCAAATTATGTCCATGTTTGAAATTGAGCTGAATCCAAAATCAGGATTTCGATCAGATCCAGATCTTTCCCATTATGACCTGTTCTGTGAGTCCGTGTTTCAAGGATCCAGAGCAGCTCCAGGTTTCACTTAAAATTGTAAAAAAAAAAATAAAATAAAATACAATGCAAGCCGAGTCTATACGAGTTTCATAAAAATCTATCCATTCTTTTTTGTTTTGTTTGAAAATTGATCCAGATCCAGAACTGGATCATCACCAAATGTTAATCACTTTGTTCCTGTGTCACAACAAATGTACACATTGACATCTGTGATAGGGGACTGCAGCAGTAAGACTGCGTGCTGAGGAAACATGAACCTTACTACAATACATCTGGCTTCATGATACAGTTAGTAATGGACGGCCCAAATTTTTACATTCAAAATGTTATTTTGGGTTAGATTTAGTTTTTTCCTCATTTATTTGTAAAGCTGGTCCTGAGATAGTTGTCAACCATCAGAAATGAGTAGAAAAAGGTTGAGAACCCTGTTTACATAGCATAGTATCAGATTTAAACAGAGGCTGGTGTCTGCTGATGGTGTTTGTGTGTGTGTGTGCGTGTGTGACAGAGACATGAGCATCAGGTAGCTCAGCAGCATCAAACATCCAGGCAGGTCCAGGCATGCAGCAAGGACCCCAGAGTGTACAAATGTCCCTCACTGTGCCAGCGTACAATCTTTCTCGAGGGACAGACATCACCTGGACTGCTTCAGCACCTCAGCTCTCCTCATGTCACTGCTCCTCCTGTTGACTTCTCTCACACATTATAAAAGATGGAATAAGGCCCGACAACACAAATGTGATGGAGAAATCTTGTGAGAGGACGGACAGGAATCTTTTTTTAAACAGAGGATTTTTTGATTTTTATGAAAGGAAAGCACCTCCTCATCACAAACTAAGAAAAGAAGAAAGGTAACATTTTAAGAAAATGAATCACTTGAGAGTTTGAGATGTCTATAGCTGAAAAACTTTATTTTACTTGTACAGTACATGCTACAACTAGTGATGATTCAGGGTGACTGGTTTATTTTGTTGTTTGTGTCCCATCTTCTGTTCACATGTTCAGGCTGTTTGTTGCTGTTCTTGTCAAAGTTGTACTTGTTCTTTTGTAATTTCTATTCTAAATGAATAAAATAGTTGATCAAAAAAATAGAATGAATCTTTTTTCTCTTTGAAGTATTTATCATAATTTCTCTTTATAAACAATATTGAAGAACATACACAATACAGAAGATACAATGATATCACTTAAAGAAAACCCAATTCAGTTCAACTTTGGTGTGCTGAGAGATAACTGGCACCCATGGATTCACTGATAGTGAAGAAAAATCATCACCTGGTTACAACGTTCTGCCGGAAACTTTGGCTCCTGAGAATTATGCAATGTTACTTTGACACATACCAACATTTGAAACATTACTGCAGACCAGGTACACCCCATCATAGCAGAAAAAACTTCCAGCAGCCGGGCCCAGACTATAAACATGAGTCACGACAGAGCAGAGGCCCACTCTACAGTCTCTCCAGTCTAGGTCCTCATTGGTCAGAGAAGCCAACACATCATTAGACAGGTGGTTTTAATGTAGTGAGCATCCAGCCAACAAATCAAACCCGATTTAAAGAATCCGTGTTTTAACAGCTCTGACACACCACTAGTGAAGAGTTTGTGGCATCTCTGCACACTTTGACTCATCAGCAGGTTTTCAGTCCATTGTGTTGGTAAGACAACTCAACCTGAATGAATCAGAGCACAGGCAGGAGGACACACAAAGAACACTTGTCTCATTTTTCATCACCACAGTGATGTGACAGACAGGCTCTAATTCTCAGAGTATGGTCTAGACCTGCTCTTCGGGAAAAAAATAACTTGACTTGCATTAGTCGTTCATAATAACAGCATTTGGACCTGCAGTCCTGAGTCGTCCTGTTGTCTGTTTAGAGGACAGAATATAGTCTATGGCTGTGTCTTAACAACCAGTATGTGCTAGTTGTTGCTGATACTAAATCGAACTTTGCGTTCGATTTGAAAATTAAATTGGACCATCCACGCGAGTCTGGATTGATCAGAGATGTGATCAACCACTGCTTTAGGGCCATCAATACTTTCGATGCACAGATGAACTGTCTAACTCTCAGTCTATGTAATGACGTACAAACTGAGTGAGCATGTATCGCAGCAAACAACCACTCCTCTCTGCTTTTCCTCATCAGTTTCTTCTTCTTCGTCATCCTTCGGCCTCCTTTGCACTTCCTCTTCAGAGACAATGAAAGCTCCTCCACAGCGACAGCTGAATGTAAACACATTCTCACCTAAAACAACAACCAAAATGTTAAAAAATTACTGAGACTTATATTTTTTACATGTGGCAGTATTAGGATCAAATTTACTTACTCTACACTTTCTCTATACTAAAATTCATTAACACATAAAAAGATGAGGACGTTTAAAGGATTAATCTTGTGAAACATAATGAATGTCTACAAGGGTAATGAAAATCTGACTCATGAAAGTTTACTATATAAATCTTAACTGAAACAGAATTAATATTTCAGTCTGCTCTCATTCATTTAATGTTTGACCTCGTCTCTGTCTTGCTTTTTAATCAATTTGTGTACCTTCATTTGATAATATGTACTCTATGTTTGGTACAAGGTATGGTGTATTAGTGTGCTCTGGTGTACGAGGTGTGGTGTAATAGTGTGTGTTCCGGTACAAGATGTGTGGTGTATTAGTGTGTGTTACAGTGTACGAGGTGCAGTGTATTAGTGTGTGTTCCGGTGCACGAGGCGTGGTGTATTAGTGTGTGTTTCGGTGTACGAGGAGGGGTGTATTAGTGTGTGTTCCGGCAAGATGTGTGGTGTATTAGGTGTGTTCCGGTACAAGATGTGTGGTGTAATAGTGTGTGTTCCGGTACAAGATGTGTGGTGTAATAGTGTGTGTTCCGGTACAAGATGTGTGGTGTAATAGTGTGTGTTCCGGTACAAGATGTGTGGTGTAATAGTGTGTGTTCCGGTACAAGATGTGTGGTGTAATAGTGTGTGTTCCGGTACAAGATGTGTGGTGTAATAGTGTGTGTTCCGGTACAAGATGTGTGGTGTAATAGTGTGTGTTCCGGTACAAGATGTGTGGTGTAATAGTGTGTGTTCCGGTACAAGATGTGTGGTGTAATAGTGTGTGTTCCGGTACAAGATGTGTGGTGTAATAGTGTGTGTTCCGGTACAAGATGTGTGGTGTAATAGTGTGTGTTCCGGTACAAGATGTGTGGTGTAATAGTGTGTGTTCCGGTACAAGATGTGTGGTGTAATAGTGTGTGTTCCGGTACAAGATGTGTGGTGTAATAGTGTGTGTTCCGGTACAAGATGTGTGGTGTAATAGTGTGTGTTCCGGTACAAGATGTGTGGTGTAATAGTGTGTGTTCCGGTACAAGATGTGTGGTGTAATAGTGTGTGTTCCGGTACAAGATGTGTGGTGTAATAGTGTGTGTTCCGGTACAAGATGTGTGGTGTAATAGTGTGTGTTCCGGTACAAGATGTGTGGTGTAATAGTGTGTGTTCCGGTACAAGATGTGTGGTGTAATAGTGTGTGTTCCGGTACAAGATGTGTGGTGTAATAGTGTGTGTTCCGGTACAAGATGTGTGGTGTAATAGTGTGTGTTCCGGTACAAGATGTGTGGTGTATTAGTGTGTGTTTCAGTGTACGAGGAGGGGTGTATTAGTGTGTGTTCTGGTGTACGAGGTGTGCAGTCACCCTCATCCCAGCTCATGTCCTCCAGACAGACTGTAGAATCCACTGGCCAGTCCTGTTTCAGCTGCCGTTCTGCAGGAGTAATAATGCATCACTATTACATTAAAAGGAGTATAATTACTTACAATAATTCGACAATGTACTAATCATCCACCCTGATGAACAGTCTATAACATGCACACACAAAATGCTGTCATCCACAGAAAACCATGGAAGTCTTAACATATACTATCTAATAGTAAGCTCTACATGGAAGGATGTGTTTTTAGTATCTTCAAACAAGACAGTTCATCTCATCTGTTGTGGTGAAGATGATTTTAAATATATGTATTTGAACTTAGCACTATGACACCACTCTGATGTACGCACAAAAGTGGCAGCACAGTAGGGGACATGAGGGTGGTGGCAGAATTATACATGGTGGCTCTAATGAGTCCATCATATCCACAGTTTTGAGGGATATCATTATTGGAGTGAATTTTCATCTACACTGATTTTACTGACTTAACGACCATACGTACGTCTACATAAAGATGGGTGACACGCCTTCACTTCCTCCCTCTAAAAAATGACGACCATACATCCCAAATACAAGCACTGCGGTCAATTATTAAGTTGTATCTCCTTTTTGTAGCATTAAATAAATAATTAAAACCAAAGTGATCAGAAACATAAAGACTTCAACACACATCAACGTGTTGAGAACTACTTTGAACTGACAGAACCGATCTTTGGGAAAAAATTTAACATGTACTTTAAGCTTTTAGTTTGGCCCCCGTCCCATCTGCTAACATGAGCATTACTGCAGCCAGCCACCAGAGGGTGCTCAAAATGCTTTGGCTTCACTTCTGGGGAGATCTCAGGTTGTCACTCTTGATATACAGTCACTGGTCAAGATCAAAACTGTAACTTGACATGCAGAGGTATATAATAGAAATTCTTGCTTTATAAAAAATCAGTCATAAACCACACAGCTGAGTACAGAAATACCAGCAAGGTATTAAAGACAGAAACAAATACTTGCAAAACCTGTTCTAGAGACAAACAGATAAAGGTATAATGATTAGGTACAAAAGAAACCTCCTTGAAATGCTCACAAGTCTGGATGGGGAAAGGTTCAACACTGTCAAAAAACATTTCCGAAGTCAACCTTGACTGCTATGAGCATCCAGCTTTGAGGAGATCAGGAACACTATGCAGTGTGTGAGCTCATCTGAGCTGTCTTAGCACCACCACACTGCTCTTCTTGTAAACCTCACAAAGTTCAGGACCAAGCCTCTTTTCTGATGGAGGGATGGAAGTGATGCAGGTTGGAGAATGGATGGTAGCAGACAGGTGGATAGATTATATTTTACAGTTCACTTATCAGTCATTATCACATCATGCTCTTTGACAGTGATAATGAGTCAAACCAGGATTAATTAGTGGGAACTTTGCTTGGTTTTAATTAGTGTTACTCTGTGTGAGGAAAAAAGCCACTGGTGATAATTTAAAAACAGAATGAATGATTAAGAGGAGGAGCACATAGTCTAACATACACCGACAAGAAACAAACATATCAACACAGGAGGAGGATCTGAGAAGTTTCTCAAACTGTCCTGACTGGAGTCCTCCTATATCATCACTATTCTCCATCTTCTCTCACTGCACAATGTTTTTCAGATCATGATGCAATTAAAATCATGAAAATGACAAGTTTACTTCAAAAATCTAACACATTGACAGGAAGTATTCATGTTGAACCATTAGTTTGACTCAAAATTACCATGTCATTTTACCTGCTCCTTTAGCAACATAAGAAAAGCAACAAATACAATTTTTCTGTGAATTTGTACTTCCTTTTTTTTTCCAGTAAGTGTAAGTATTTTTTTAAAACACGTATTGAGTACTCTGAGGTTACAGATTAATTCACGGCAGATCAGAACTGATCATGATGTCTTTCAGAGATGACAAAAAACAGAAATCAGACTGGGTACCTCTAAGTTGCATGTCGTACTGTCTCCTGCTGCTCTCATCTCTGAGGATCCTCCACGCTGCATCCAGCTCCAGAAACTTCTTCACAGCAGACTCTGAGGAACCCTGACCTCGGACACGATCAGGGTGATACTGAAAACACACACACAGTGGCTTTTACTACAGACTCATGGACATCTCTCACCATGGAGTCAAGTGCTATCATCACTAATTATTTCATTTAGAACTGGAAAGACTGCTGGTCTATAGAAATGCAGTCCTTGAGTAGCACACCACAGAAAACATAATGGACCTCCTTAAAGCAGCTGCCAAGGAGTGGAGCATGTTGGCGAAGGTGTGTGTCTGTGTACACAACAATGCTAGCTATATTGTGATGGCAAACAAGCAATTCTTTATGTACATACAGAAAATGTGAAAGTAGTAAACAGTAATGTTCTCTGACAGCCATTAAGCCAACAATTTAGGAAATAGGCTAGGTCAGGAACTGGAAACATGAGTGAAACTGGTTCCGCTTGAGATCCGGTATTTTTAATTCATTTCTTTTTTTAATAGTAAAAATACATATACGATACTGTGCAAAAGTCTTAGGTCAGCACCAGCTTTGTTTTTTCAAAATGTTAATAATTAAAATACAGGAAATATGTACACTAAATTAAAAAAGTGTTTTCAGAGCAAAATAGCCTCTACAGGCAAAAGTCATTATTTAGAGTGACTTCCCTTTGCATTCAAGACCTCTTGAACTCTTGAAGATGAATAATGTTCTGGTGTATAATACCAGGCTTCTTCCACCACCTCCTAGAGTTCTTCTTGAGATTTATGCTTCCTATCATGTTTACATTGAAAGTTGGTCTCATATATTAATAAGTTTCAACTATTTAAATTCATACAAGATGTGTATGTTCCCTTTTATAATACACAAGAGGCTTATAGTGCTATAAATTTTATTTCGTCTGCCCAACACAGTTAAAGACATGCAGAGTGTAATAGGAGCTCACACTAAATACTGGACACTTTAGCCTATAGAAGCTGTTTTGTCCAGTATCTTTGGTGGGTGAGTCCGACCGCATTTCTTACTTCAAGATGAAGGTCCGCCACTAACCCTTCAGGTCTTACCAGCATCTTAATGATTTATCGATTCATTATACTATTTACTTATTTTGCCATAAAATAAGTGATTCTGTCGTGTGATTTGGGATGAAACAAGGCTTTTGTGTTTCCTCAGTCAGTTGTGTCTGCATATGGATTTTTTTATTTTGCTGTTGTTAAGCCTCAAAAGACCATGATTGTTGACAGCCTGGTTCTCCTTTTGGAAGGGAATTAATCAATTTCTATCAGTGTCCATTTATCATACCCCCTGTGATAGCATTTGGGAGTCCCTGTGAAGGTCGAATAGCATTTGTGCTTGAAATTCCCATCTCTCGCCATTAGGGACGGCTCTTACCTATTTGCTTATTTAAATCCTGGTGTTGACTTTTTTGGATGGGCAATGTTCATTATAACTGCTTAACAAATCTAATGGTGGCATAAGACTTTAGCACAGTACCGTATATATATAATTTGTGAGCAATTGTTACATACAATACATGCATAAGGTAATCTGACTACTTGAGTACTGAAATTCAAAACATACTGGTGTGTGTGTGTGTGTGTGTCTTTAGTCAGACTTGAGAAACTGAAAGTTGAATCCAGTTTAACATTTACTCATAGTGACTGACACATTAACAGAAAACTGTTGAGTCAGATTGCTGTGAGTTTGCAGCTCCTGTCTGCTGGAGAAACAGTGCAGACAGACCTCCTACAGCAGCTTTTGTTTTCTGCTGGCTGACAGTGTTTACCTGTAACACTAGCTGCTGGTATCTGTGTCTGAGCTGCTGAGCTGAGTCCGACGAGCTGGCTCCCAGGACCGCATACAGGTCCTTCCCTTCTGCTTCACACATCCCTTATTCAAGAGAAAACTGGCATTAGATGACAGTCACAAACACAAACATCATCATCAGCCCCCTGCCCCCCACGGCCACAAGCATAGTCACATTGGTTCAGATCTCGGACAGAGTTAAAGCTGACAGGTCGGTCATTGTGTTATCGTTCAGGTCCATGTGTAAGGTTGTATAACACTATGTCACATAAGTCAATAAGACGGAACTCAGTGTCTGAATGATGAAACGATGAGGAGCAGGTGACAACTACTAGACCTATTAAGCATCACATGTACACTTATGCATTTCAGTCTCAGTGGGAGAAGCTGTGAGCTGATTATGCATTCACAGCTCAAACTTCAAGACACTTCTTTACAGATAATGTGTGAAATATGATCTATGCTGGATTTTCCCTGATTTCTGATAAACCAGATTTTGGATTTCAATACTGAAATGTATGTACAGTGTTGTGAAATATTGTTTGCCTCCTACCTGATTTCTTCTATTTGTGTATATTTGTCACACTGAAATGTTTCAGGTCACAAAAGTAATTACTTTAAAATTAGACAAACATCCCTCAAGTAAATGCAAAATATAATTCTAACTGATGATTTAACTTATTGAAGGAATAAAGCTATCCACCCATACCCGGTAGTCTGTGGAAAACAACCTCTAAGAACCATGTTATGCATTAAAAGGCGCATTATGGAGTTAAAATCTAAAAATGCAGAAGATTCTTTCAAATACATTGCTTGGTTGATGTTACACGTTTACGCCCGAAACAGAAGAAATAACCGTGAACGGAGAGAAACTGGGTAAGAATCAGACCATCAATAATCCAGTAATAATTAAATATCGTGTCCTTTACTTCTGTTTATAAATAAAATATAGATAAATTTTGAGCATACCTTGAATGAGCTCTGTCAGCCGTAGACCGACATGTTGTTCGACGATGTTATGAGTCCCCCTAAAAACAGGCTTGTTTATCTGTTCCGCCTGCCGCCCGACCTCTGCTGAAGAACGTGGCCACCGTGTCGTCTCTCTTTTTCAGAGTAAAATCCCAAGAAATGCATCTGTATGAATGACAACAACAGAAATGACGTAAGTGTTGAGCATCTAAAGGTCTGAACACAATACAAAATAAAAAATAAGATAGATTAGCCTATGACTGGCTAAAAAATGAAAAATTAAAGTAATTGTAATGATATATGGGGATACATGCCATTAAATTTTGTTTCATTCTCTTATGTAGTGTATCCATATTTGGAACATCTGTGTTAAGTTCAGACTGCAAAGCTACAGCTGGAGAGGACCTTTGCTACCGTTATTCAGCATCAATTTATTAACTTTCAAGAGAAAAGTTAGACATGAAGAAAATCAGAATTGTGCTGTCACTCCTGTAAACTGTTCCAGCAAACAATAGTAACTCAACCTCATTTTTAGTCTTTGTCTGGTTGTTGTGGAAGTCACTGAAAGTAGTATACATTGATATAAATTCCAGATTGTAATTCAGTATTTTTACAATTTCATGCTACTTCACCAGAAGCCTTTTGCCTTTAATTTACCTTCTACTCCACTACATTTGTGGAGTAAAATTCTGAACCATGGGCTGTTTTTCTAAGTTATGTGGCTATAACGGGTCACCGAGGCCCCAAATATATGCTGTTGTTAAAGAATATATTCCCAGTTGTGAGAGAAGTTTAAATTCAACTTTAAAGCTACCACAAATAACATAAGCGAGTTTCATTTCCAGGTTGCCAAATACAGACAGTGTGAGTTTCTTGGGTCAGAAAACTGACATTTGACACAACCCAAACCATTAGTATGTGACTTAACATCTAAATACAGCAACTCTTGTTGCAACTCTGAACAGCAGCCAAATGCAACACAGTCCTTAATGCAGCAGTAATACGTATCCGGAATTATCAAACAGAACAGGAAACTATGACAGGAAACATTTCACTGCACATTTCACTGACCTTTACTTTAAATGCACCTTGATGATAACGTTTACTTTAACCTCGAATGCAAGCTTCCTATTGTGTTAAAAAAAAAAAATGTTTGGATTGAAATCATTATGAAAACTAAGATTGGGTT
>KV751352.1:114308-145689 GCA_001698575.1 Mola mola
AAATAAAGAGCAGCAGCGATCGTTTAATTGAAATGGGAGACGAGGAGGTGTCTTAATGACACCTTTATGATCCGACTTCCTGTCTGTCACTCACTTATGGCTCTTCAACGAGGTCTCAAAGGGAGGGGGATGGGGAGGGCAAGCAGTGTGAGTGACAGTGTTGTGCAGTTAATTACATCTTCATTTTGGGTGAATTAAGGCTCAATTAGTCAATTGACAAAATAATCACTGTCAAACTGAGGACTGTGCTACCACTTCAGAGGTTAGTGCAAAATGAAGCACAGCCTTAAGAAACTCACTTAATGTATATAATGCTAAATAAATTGTACAACCAGTAAAACGTTTTCATTAGCTAAAATTTACATTAATTTGACTTAACAAAAGCACGTGTATATATATTAACGATGCAGAGATTTGGATCAGGCTCCTGAAGTTGATCACATGGTGAAATGTGAGGACCTCCAAAATTAAAAATAAACTCGAATATGGCTTCATCACAAAAAATAATGTTTGTAAAATGCATCATTGTTTAAACACTAATAATAGATTTCACCTAAGACAGTAACTAGTCAAGTCAATTTTATTAACAGTACAATACCATCCATCCATCCATCAATTTGCTACTGCTTATCCTGTTAGGGTCGCGGGGGGGGGGCAGCATGAGCCTATCTCAGCATCATCAGGCGAAGGCGGGGTACCCTGTACAATACCACTTCACAATAATAGCCATTTCATGACGTATAGAACAGATCTATAATAAACTCTTTTATTATCAATCATTTAGTTATTAATTAACAGAAAGAAACATTCTCCTATGAAAAAGCACATTGCAACATTGATGGTGAAAAATTCCTTTTAAATTAAATATGGCAGAAACCTCAGATCAAACCCTAGGTCTAGGTGGGTGGCCATCTGCCTTGAGTAAGTGCTATGATTAGATAGAATGAAGTCGGTTTGTAACTCCAGCAAGCTGGGAAAAAGGGATCAGTATCAAAAGGAGTTCTATCAAAGTCACTGGGTTCCAGGTTTCATAAGAGGTCCTGAATCATTGGTTTCACTAGGTTCTTCAGGAGTTTGGCAGTAGCAACTCTACTCGAGTAATGACCTCATGGCCACACAAACACACACACACCACAGGTTTATAGAAAATTAATAAGAAATTATATTGAAGGCTTAGTGCAATTATCAAATTGCAGTATACGTTCCAAAAAACAGTTCATCGGTGCATGAAGTTGTTTAAATAGAATATTTCCTTTCCAGAATTTTTATACTACAATGTACAAAAGTAGTATTTTCCTTCTTCCTCAACAAACAATTGATTAACTGAGCTCAACCAAATTATTGTTTCCAGTCTTTGTCCCTCAACCTGGTTTTATTCAGTTGGTTCTCTTTAATAACTGTAGAAGTTCAATGTCTCCCGTTTTATAGCCCCACCCCCCAAAAATGAGATCTCAAAAGAGAAGTGCAAATAAAATATGAGCCTCAGTAATTCCATGTGATGCGGTTCCTACCACCCTTTTCACCGCACATTATCCACATGTCAGCATCCAACAAACAGTACACCAACTACGGCAACTGAAGAAACTGGATGGCGGCCGAATTGATCCTCAATAAAACCAGCCTACACACAAGTGTGCAAAGCAATTATTTTTACAGTTCAAAAACTCAATTACTCTTAATACTGGGTTAAACAAGCTTATCTTAGCTTAGATACTAGGCCTAAGCAGGCCCACATACACTCATGGCTAAACAGCTCATTAACCTAACCCACAATATGTTCAGTCCATTTTTTCACATACAATACCCTTACTGGTTTTACCTTGTGATTTTTGTAATGAATGTAACATAAATGAAATATCTAACAATGTAATGACCGTGCTAATTGGCTAACTTTCACAGATAACTCACCAGGGTATCAATGTTAATTTCAGTAAACACCCGCCATAGTTTCTCTCAGGGAAATTTGTCTCTCACTCGCAAACTCGACAGGTTACTCTCATTGGCAACTCTGTCAACAACTCTCGAGGACGCTTTACTCTTGTCGACTGTTACAGAGACTTATTTTCTGTCTCTCCAGCTCTAACGGTCATTCTTCTACACACCTGGCTCAGCGGTCTGCTCTGCCATAGCCATGGGGGGTTGTTGTGGGAAGAGAAACTTTCTGCATGCTGCTTCTAAAAGGCTTCTCCCAGTTGCTGCAAGTAATGCATTCAGGGATCATAGTAAAGTTGTAAACTCATTAAAAAAAAAAAAGTAAACTGGTTTACAAGGTTTACTGGTTTTCAAAACAGCAACCTCAGTACCTGGACTGTACTGCACTCTATGTCCACTCACTGATGATGGGGGAAAGCTTCAGCCATGACTGCTGAAATTGATTGGTATGCAGGAAGATTTACAACTGTGTAGGTGAGGCTTTTAAAGCGCACTGTGTCATCCACCGAAAGACACTTAGAAATGTGATCATCATGGTGAAAACACTTTCCAGGTTCTAAGGTCACACAGGTTGTGACAGTGTATACATGGGTAACCATTTAACGTCTGAGAAATGTACTATTAAGCTTTTCTGCCAGACAGCGTTTCAAAGATGTAAGATGATCTAGGTTGGTACACAAGAAGGCACTCAGCAGAAAGATCTCCAAATCGGCAGGCTAGGCTCTGGTCAAAAGTAAAAACATACCTAAAAACACAGAACAGAGCAAAGATGAGGAGATTTTTGGAACGCTTATACACACAGGGGACTAATGACTAATGACTCAACGCGTAGTAGAAGGTCACTTGTTGACAACCAAACTTTCGGAACTGGAAGATATGAAGAGGATGGTCTTCTTGTTTTATCTGCTGCCTTCTTATAGATCTTCAGCAGAGTGCGTCTGGTTTGAAGTCAAACACAAGGACACTGACAAATCATGGCAGAGGCAGTAGGAACACGGACCTCCTTCTACAAAGCCAGAAACAATGGAGGCTGGTGCCCATACACACAGTTGAAAGGAGAAATCCCAGTGGAAGTGCTGGGGATAGTGTTATGGGCATACTTGATCCAAAGGGATCTGTGAGGCCATACCTCTTAAATTCACTTCCACGTCTTGATTTAGTCCATCAGTCCATCCAATTGACTCAGGATGATAACCAGAAGACATATTCCTTTGGCTCCCAGAAGCCTGCAGAACGCCCCTCAAAACTTTGCCGAGAACTGTAGTCCCGCAACTAGCCATTTAAGAAAAGGGATCCACCAAAGCAAGAATGACCGTGTTACTCTCAGAAGGTGGAAGACCTGTCAAAAAATACACAGAGACTTTACCCTTCAGTTTAGGAACAATAAATAGTCTATTGGGAGGAACCCCTACCCGTACGGTTACAGTTCTGAAGAGCTTCCATTTCCAGGGATGCAATTTCTCATCACTCACTGACATCTGAGACAACGCTGTCCCTATCCCCAGGTCCGACGCATCCACCTCTTGGACAAACTATTGTCGGGTCGGGTCGTTTCAGTATCTGGAATGATTGATCAGCCTGGGGGGACCAGGAGAACCAAAACATAGAGGAAGTTAAGTCATGAAGAGGGGCAGCCACAGTACAAAAGTTTCGATTAAACTTGCAGTAGAAATTTGGAAAACCCAAGAACCTCTGAACCGCCTTCCTGCTGGAAGGAGCAGGCCAATCAAGGACTACCTTAATCCTGGCAGGGTCCATTTGGACCTTTCCTTTACAAATGACATAACACAAGAAGGAGAGGGAAGGTTTGTGAAACTCGAATTTTTCAGCTTTAACAAATAGCTGGTGTTCTAGTAATCGTTTCAGCACTTGACGGCCATGAGAAACATGGGTATCAACATCTAGAGAGAAGATGAGGATGTCATCAAGGTATACAAAAACAGACGGGCAATAGGTCGATTGAGCAGTCATAAGGATGGTGTGGAGGTAACAAGGTAGCCTTGGTTTTGTTGAACACCTTCAAAATCAGATAACATGAAGGAACCGATGATAAATCTAGAAACTGTTCCTCTTCTGCAGGAGGGGATGCCTGTGCATCATGTAGTCCAGAAAGTTTGGCATCAGAACTAAACTCCTTGCTCCAAGACAAAGTATTGCCAGACTGCCAATCAGTGTGTGGGTTATGCGAGATCAACCAGAGATATCCCAAGGGGTGTCGAGGTGCATTATACAGGTAGTAACTGGTGTTTTCTTTAAGTCCATCTGTACATATTAATAATAACATTGATGACTGATGTATCACATTACAGGTGCCTACCGTCTTAAGCTGTCATAGTTAGCGGAGACTCTAGAAGTGCTGAACTTAGTCCCTACTCTGCCAAAGAATAGTCCCTAAAGTTTGCGTCCCCTCCAGAATCTATTAATGTTCGGAGGCTAGAAGAGCGAGTGAGGAAATCAGTGTGACCAGAGTGCACTGCCAATGAGTCAACTTAGAGAGGCTGCAGATCTCTGTGTTTATCCCAATTTGGACAGTTAATTAAAAAGTGACCCAACCGAGCACAGTAGATGCACCAGCCTTAATTCATGCGATGTTGCTGCTCCTCAGGTGATAGCTGGATTTGTCCGATTTGCATGGCCTCCTCATGAAGTTCTCCTGCCTATGAAGGAGACTCAGTAACTGGCTTAGTGAAAACTCTTGGCTTCAGAGAAAGAGACATGAAAGCAGAGTCGTTATGAAAATGATCATGTTCAGACAGTCTTTTATCAATCTTAGACACTAGTGCTACACAAGTGTCTAGCTCAGCCAGTAAGTCCACAGATATTAACCGATCCTTAACCAGGTTTGACAAACCACTGTAGAAAGCATTTACTAAAGCCAACTGATTCCAACCACCGTCTGCCGCCAGAGTGCAAAACACGATGGCTTAGTCCAGAACCAATTTCCTCCCTGACGCAGCGACACCAATGCTTTAGCCGCTTCCCAATCTGGACGGACAGCTTGAAAAGTCTGTGGTAATGTCTTTGCAAAGAGTTCGCCGAAGAGATCGCCAACCTCCTATCCCACTCAGCTGTAGCCCACGCCTTAGTCTTTCCCAAAAGGTTGGAAATAATATTGGCAATCTAGGCCCAGTCAGATGGGAAGGAGGCAGCTTGAATTTCAAGATGTTAACTCGCACTGAGACAGGAACGAGCAGCAATTGCCAGGCTCAGGACAAGTTAACAGGATGGGTGGTCCGCCAGATGATACAGGAATTGGTGTAGGAGAGGAACTCCCTGATGAAGCAGTAACAGCATTTCGGTCACCCAAAAAGTTTACCTGGGAAAATAACTCACCGTTCAATGATTCATTCTTCTGAACTGCTAATCAGATCAGATCTAGGTTGGTACACGAGAAGGTAGTCAGCACAGAACAAACTCGAGGAAATTGCTGGAATGCTGTCATTGAGGAACAAGACAATCTGGCACAAGAGGGTGGGAAAACACAGCTTATTCACACAAAAGACTAAGGACAAGCAAGAAACAGGTGTGGAAGACCTAAAGGCAGGAAACACTTAACAGAAAGACGAGGATAAGAACGAGACACTAGCAAAATAAAACAGAAAACTAACTAGACAGAGAATAACAGAGACCTTGACTAACGGATAATAACACTCTATGGCACATGGGGTGGCTTCAAAATCAGGGCTTCATGCGGTCTTATTGTTTGTTTATTGTCTCTTTAATCAAAAAAGTGCATATTGCTACATGCAGTAAATGAGCTGATGATGTTTATTTTCTTACCATAAAATCTCAAGCCAGGACACTAACTGAAGGATGGAAAGCACCTGTTAAAATTATCCAAAAGAGTGAATGTTAATTGCTAGCAAGGTTTTAAATGGATGAAAATGGAATTTAGCTACTTAACATTATAAACGTTATCATGCTGATAAATGACCACGGTATGATGAACAGCCATCTGCTCTTTTTACTGAGGGTGATGCAGTAATGTGAGCTCACACAACATCAAGAAACATGAAATCATCTGTTAATTTTAAAGCTGTTTAAATTTCAGCATACTGATATGCGAAGAGACTCAGCTCAGAGAGAATAAAGGACGAAGATTGACAAATGGAGGGAAGTTTGGCCTGTCAATAATGTATCCAAAAAGACCAAGAAGATGTGTATACGTGTGTGTATGTGTGAGAGGCACATAAAGCAGCTGTTCATTAGAAATGTGTGAGGTGGAGAAACAACACAGATGACAATAACAGCAATGTCTGGCTCATTAGAGACAGAAAAGAACAACCACACACATGCGCACACACACATACACACACGTATACCTGCTTGTGATCAGAAATGTGTTAATTACAAAAGAGAATAAAAGAAACAATAAACAAGCAGCTACAGTATATCAGTGAAACAGAATCACTGACCCACACATCAGATCCATATAGACCGACTGACACACACACGCAGTAACCAATCCTGGAGAACAGCTGTCGATCAGGAGGTGTTAACTAAAACAATAATCATCGACAATAAAACATAAAAACAACATTAAAGTTCTCTCATTAGCAGTGATTGTCTCTGACAGACAAACAACAGTGAGATCAAAAGTAAGGAAAAAAAACAGCCCGTAAAACTACACGTGTAGGCCCTCTCATCACTTCTCTGAAAATCATGATGGTGTTCTCACAAAACCCACAAGAGACAAAACCTTAAACAATAAATTGATTTATTCCTAATTATCAATTTTAAATCAATTTTATTTTGTATAGCTCCAATTCACAACCAAGATAATCTACACTTAATATGTAAGGCATGTCTACACCAAACTCTTTATTATTAATTTAGTTATTATCATCCCCCAGAAGGACTTTGGGAAGTAGAAGACTGTGATGGAAATTCTTTTTAAGCTTCTAAAAGGGACTGGCATCTGTAGAAAGTTGGTGGAAGGTAGGTTGCCCTGGTAACTCACCACACAGTGCATGGCTGTGTCCTTCTCTGTCATTTCTGTTCTCCCGCCCAAGTACAAAATAATAAGGCAACATTCTAAAAACATCACCCGAGACAGAACTAACAAAAGTTTAGTTCCTGACAATGATGGAAAGGAAGTCCAGCCGGCCATGTACCATTACTGTGGATCATTTTGCAAAGGGGCTATTAAAAGTGAAAAGTGGCTCAGGTCAATTCAACATTTTCAAGACTATGTGTTTTTTAGGCAGATTTTTGTGACAAAACAGCAGTAAACAATACTGACCATCTTCATCTCACCTTCACCTAACTTTAACTTAACACCAAATCTGAAACCTTAAACATGCCTTTCAAGAAGCTTTATTAATGTTGTTCATCATCAGATTTTTTTCTTATAATGTGTTGTTTAATATCATTGTACTTTCTGGCAGACACATACATCTAGTGGGTGTGCCCACACACTGAATGTCAGCCTGCCAACTGCCTCTCTCACTTGACCGGGTTGCATAATTTTATGACACCGTGTGTGCGTGAGATTGATGATGGGTCACATCTTGCTGGGCGCTGAATCAATTCACTGATTTAAACTGCTGAAACAGCGAGAGGTAGCGTCCGTGTGTTTGTTGCAGAGAAACACAGCTAGTCAACAGAAGTTCCCAGGCAGCTGCTTCCTAAACAAAGCTTTGGTACACTTGATTGGTTCCACCAGCAGTATTTTACAATTGTTCAACATTTTAAGTGCTGAAAAGCAAAACACTTCTTGAAAATGAATAATGACTAATCTAAAAAAAAAAATGATAGCAAAAGCATCTAGAATTTAGTTGACTTGTTATACATTTGTACTTGTAGGACATTTACAGAGAATAAAACACTACGATTCAGTTGAATAGCTCATTTGGTCCTCCTGCCTCTTCAATACTGTTACTCTCTACTTACTTATATTAGCTTTTAATCATTTGATGTTTGGAGGGCATAATTAGCAAGAATCATACGTAAAAGTCTCTGTGGACGATGATGTTTGCAGATGATATTGTGATCTGCAGTGAGAGCAGGGAGCAGGTGGAAGAAAACCTGGAGAGGTGGAGGTATGCGCTGGAAAGAAGAGGAATAAAAGTCAGTCGTAGCAAGACAGAATACATGTGTGTGAATGAAAGGAGGGCAAGTGGAACAGTGAGGTTACAGGGAGTAGATGAGGAAAAGGTACATTAGTTTAAATACTTGGGGTCAACTGTTCAGAGCAACGGGGAGTGTGGTAAAGAGATGTAGAAGCGAGTGCAGACAGGGTGGAGTGGGTGGAGAAAAGTGTCAGGAGTGATCTGTGACAAAAGAGTAGCAGCTAGAGTGAAAGGAAAGCTTTACAAGAGGGTAATGAGACCAGCAATGTTGTTTGGTTTGGAGACGGTGGCACTAATCAAAGACACGAGGCAGAACTGGAGGTGGCAGAGTTTAAAGTCCTCCTGGAAATACCTAGGTAAAGACGAAAGAGTAAGAAGAACAAGAAGAAGATCAGTAAAAATAAAACTGATGGCTTTGTAGAAAATTAAGATGCCATTAAAAGCACCAAAAAATATGATGTGCCATCAAATATTGATCAACATTGCAGAGAATACATCATACAAGAAAGCAATGCATATAACTGGTCAGTTAACTGTTATGTCAATCAACCAATAGGTGTGAAGTTGGTGAATTTTGAAAGGATTCGTATTGGCTAAAGGATGATGAAAGATTTAAAAAAAGATATATGTAAAATCACAAAATAAGCATGGGGGAATAAATGGTGGACATTAAATCAGAAAAAAAAAGAATCATTTGGTGCACTTAGTGGTTCATAATATAGAATAAATTTAGAAACCATTAGAAATCATCTTAGAGAAGCTCATTGTTTTCACAGCCTGATGTTGGAATGATGGACACATCCTGGTTCTATCATGGCCTCAATCAAAAACCTGATCAGCTGTGAGTGAAAGTCGGAGTGAAAGTCTGTTTCTTTTTCAAGAAAAAACTGCGCACAGTCACGTGTGAAACACTGCTGCTTATTCAGCCACACCTGACAGGTGAGAAGCGCTTAAAAATATGGCAATTTTAAAAAATTCTAGACACAAACAAGAACACTCGGAGAGCGTCTTCAACCTCCACCGAGGCCCAAGAGTCCTTTTTCTGTCTAAAAACGATGTTGTGAATGCCCAACATAGGGGAAAGCAATAGAAATCACTAATCAAGTACCATAACCATTTATATTTTCACAGTGGTTTAATGTCTCCTTTTGTGATATTTAACTTTTTTTTTATAACCATTAAACTTAGCTTTCTGAAATATCTCTGCATTGAAAAAGCTATATCAAAAAAAATAGTTGCCATTAAATTTAGTTTTTCCACTTTTCATGAAAGTAGTTATAAAGATATCTCAGTTTAAATTTGAAAGTACTCTGCACTGGTAATCTTAAGATATAGCAATTTTACATAATTGACCTTATAACTTTCAAGGTTAAACTTTTGGCCAAGATAGCGTTGTGTGAAATTCCATCCAAGGAACATTTGGGAAATTTTGGGAATTTTCCACCTTGACCTTTGACCTAAAAGCCCCAATTTAATCAGTTGAAGCCCCTGAGAATGGGAATTCAATTTTGGACAACTCCAAAATTGTGAATGCTAACATGCATTTGCAAGAACAATGAATGTTGGGACTGTGTGGAGCCAGATGCAGATTGGCGAGTCAGAGTTGACGTAGTCCAACATTTATTAACCACAGAAGGAAAATCTTTCTGTGAGGTGAGGAACTGTCGCAACAAAAGAATCTAACAAAGTAAACTAATCCAAGGCGGGACAGTGACTGAATCCTCGGACCACAGAGAAGGCAGGTAAGTGTTCAACCTCTAAAACCGTCTCATCGTCTTCAACACTTCTGCACTCACTGTTATTTAAACTTCACAGCAGATAAAATTTCCAGAAAAACAAATAGACTTGAACTCTGCCAGAGTCCTCTGAAGATGATGCCTTTTTGGACTGTATTTTTTATCCCAGATGTGTCGCCGTGTATATTTCTGTAATGTCACATTGTGTGTGTTGCTGCTCAGAAGACAAAGTGTTAACAGTTTGTCAGTGTGTTTGCTGAAGCATAAATGTGCAATGTGTGTCTGTTCAAGCATGCAGGGAATTAATTATAGGTGTGTACGCATTGAAGCATGTTCTGTATTAATTTTACGTGTGTGTGAGTTCAAATGTTGATAAAGTTCATGAAATCTCAAACTGATGACAAAACTTGAGGACTGAACTCCTCATGTCCAATGAGTGCCTGAACACAATGATCAATAACTACATTTTTAATGGAAATTTAGGAGGTGGACAAAGGCTGGCCTGGTTCTCCGGAGTACGGTGATCAATAAAATGTAATACATTATGTCCACTTATCTGTTGATTGATTGCTGATATCATGTATCTGCTCAAAACTTTGATCAAGATAGGTGACCATTAAAGTTACTGTGCACATTCTGTCTCAGAGAACTCCTGCTCAAAATTTCCACTCTACTAATCAGTCTGTCTCTGTTAATAGGCAATGTACCACAGGCCTTCAAAGTCACTGTAATTAAATCTCCCCTTTAAAAAGGCCACTCCTGAACCCAAGGATCTAGCAAACTATAGAACGATTGCTAACCTTCCCTTTCTCTCCGAGATTCTTAAGAAAGTGGTAGCTAATCAGTTATATGACTTTCTGCATAGCAATAGTTTATTTGAAGTGTTCCAGTCAGGTTATAGAATACACCATAAAAACAGCTTTGGTCAAATTTACCAATGACCTTTTAACTGGATCAGCCGAGGGACTTATATCTGTACGTGTTCTGTTAGATCTTAGTGCTGCATCAGATCCTTATACAAAGACTGGACAATTTAATTGGCATTAAAGGCACTGCATTAAGCTGGTTTAAATTCATAAAATTCTTTAATGCTAAATTCAGCCAAAACTGAAGTTATTATGCTTGGTCCTAAACGTCTCAAGGATACTTTATCAAACAATATGGTAATGCTGAATCCCATTACCTTAGCCTACAGCACTGCTGTTAGAAATCTGGGAGTTATTTTTGATCAAGAGCTGTCCTTTGACTCTCACATAATTCAAATTTCAAGATCTGACTGTTATCACCTTCGTAATATTGCAAAAGTCAGACATTCCCTCACTCAAAATGATGCAGAAAAATTAGTCCACGCATTTGCTACCTCTAGGCAGGACCACTGTAATTCTCCACTATGGAGCTGCACTTTCAAGTTTCTTAAGACTCTTCAGCGGATCCAGAGCACTGCTGCTTCTGTACTGACTGGAACAGGGAAAACAGAACTTATTTCTCCTGTTTTAGATTCTCTACACTGGCTTCCTGTGAAATGTAGAATAGAGTTTAAAATCATTCTCCTTACCTCTGTGGTTCTTCCTGAGGTTTCTTATTTTTCCCTGTTCAGGGTTTTTCCTCAACCGAGGGTGTCACAGTTGTACAGTTTGTAAAAGCCCTCTGAGACAAGCTGTGATTTGTGATTTTGGGCTGTACAAATAAAATTTGATTTGATTTGAAAATCAAGGACTGAACACGATGATGACAACAGGTTGAGTCGTTTATATTTCCACTCAACCCACTGTCCCCCACACAAAAGCAGACAACAAAGTACCCCTCATGTATATGGCCTCTGATTTTATCCAACTGCAGTTTTATTGACTGTTTAACTGTAAACCAACTGATGAAACCAGCAGGTTATTGCATCTTTCTTCTGCAACTGGCAATTTTCTGCTCAGTTGTCTCATCACTGTGACCACTCAAGTGTCTCTGTCTAATTACTGATCTGTTCAGCGATATTAGATACAGCAAATCAAAGTTTGTCTCCAACTTCATAATTATTCATCTTACTTCAGTATCGTTAAAGTGACTGAATGACCTGCCTTAGCGTGATAACGTGAACACAGACAGTGGAGCCGTGGAAAACGTAAATTTGACATTTCATCAATTTGTGCTTTCAAGTGGATCAGGAATCCTCCAGTGTCCATTTCAATACTTCTGTTTTAAGTTCTAATATTAAGGAGTGCAATTCTTATGAAGTAACCAAACACATTCCACCGGAACAAATTAATCAACTCAATCCAACAATACTGTAGTTATTTTAACAGGTACTTAACTTCAACTCAACTGTGCTTGATTTAATAACTGAAAATCTTTGAGTCTTTGTGAGGTTGTCCTTTAAGATTCAGTAATATTTTTATTTTTATTTTGGATTTAGGTTTGTTTAAGTTTTATGAGCGTTAAGTTAGACAACAAGATGTTAGGACAAGGTTAGACTGTTTCGTTTTTCCTTCTTAATGGGAGATTATGGGAGAAGATCAGCAGCTGACTATATTTTAGGTTGAAGCAGAGAGAAATGTTGATTGTTAGACCTATACTATCATCCTCTGGCCAGATAAGGAACAACAAGCTTATTGTGTGTGTAGGTGTGTGTGTATGCGTGCGAACCAGTACCAGGCGCTCTCATTTTCACCTCCAAAGCTGTGAGTGCATATCAAGATAGTATCCTTGTACCAGGGTTCACTTTTATAACACACGTTGCTAAATAAACGGAAAGTTGTAGCATGTTGACACAACACACACTTAGAACATAATCAGTAATATAATAACTCAAATATGTAAATTAGAATCAAATAGAACCAGGTAAAATAAAATCTCAAACTATTGTCATCATTTACCTCAAATATTGCAGTTACTCATGTACACACATACACCTCTACATGTGTACACTACATACAGGAAGTGTGAAAAGTTTATATGCAAAAAGAAGGACTGTGGTTTATAGTGGTGATGACAGAAGTGGAAAAAGTGATGGCATAATGACGCGCTAGACCAGCCAAGTAGAAATCCATTTATCTATGCTGCAGACAACAAGATGGAGCTCCGAAGTCTCACCTGATAAATGAAGCTGCTCTGTAGTCTGTTGATGACACTTCTGATCTTTAGTAAGACGGAGATCGATATTTCTATACTAGATACTAAAGCAGGTCCAGACCTGACTATTTTATCATGAATTAACTTTTTTTTTTTTTTTCCTTTTCAGATGATATATGTCTTTTAAAAGAGCAGGGTGCCTTGTCTGACAGTTTACGATGGACCACAGCATTGTGTCCTTTGGTGATGGAAAAAAAGCTCTGAGATTTGTTTGAGTCAATGTTTCAGTAAAAATGTCCTCCACTTTGTTGCGTTGTCTGCTGATGACCTCATTAAATACCTGCAGGGCCTTTTTATGTGCATTTGGAAAGCAACAACAGCTACAATAAAAAAAACTGTTGACAGATAACGCGGTCGGTGTGTTGATATTCAAAACTGGACATCTGGGAAATATTGTTTATCGATTTTCAGTGAATGTGAGGAACAAGCTTCACTGATGTACACACAAAAACACATCTCCTCTGGATCCAGGATGTAAGAATCTCTGCAAATTCTCCAATATCTTAAGTATTCAGTCATCCATTTTATCCTCCCACAATTGAACATTAGACAGGAGCAGGCTGGTAGTGGAGCAGCCTGCAGGTACAACGTGCGTTAGCTTAGCTCCTACCCTGTCTGTCTGTCTAACTGACTGACTGTGCTTCAAACACGATGATAATCACTGCACAGCCAGACACCACATAAAGTTTAATGACCTGGAAACAGCATCAGTGCCCTCAAACAATATACAATGTACATGCCCAAACATATAGTGCATCCTGGCTGTATGTGGTCTTGACAAGGCTCTTTGTCCTTTTGACAAGCCCACGGACTGTCACACAAACACACACACAGCAGGAAGTGAGAGAGGAGCCTTTTAGCTAATGAGCGTTTTGTTCGCTCATTTACTGTCACTCTGTCTCTGCTATTAAGGCCCTGAGCAACGGGGGTGAAACAATGGAACCTTTTGTTTTTAGATTATTTGTAATTTTTTTCCTGGAAATACTGTTTTTCTGTGTAACTTTTTCAATACATGAATAGTTGAGAAAGGTAAATTTAATGGAAGCTCAATGTCAAAAAATGCTACATTTCTCAGCAATGAAATTAAATTACAGTACTTGTAATTAGTGTATTTTTCTATTCTTTTTTTCCCCTTTAAGTGAATGTTGGGTCTTAATGACATTTCATGCAGTTTTCCCAGACTAAAGGTGGTGGTACATGTTCTCTGACTGCTCCAGTCATCATGCCATCATGCGTAAATATAATAAAATACGAATCCTCTACGAGTTTGACATCTATGTGTGCTGTCCATCACATCCACTTCTTTCAGATTTTTTGCATCTTATTGAATTTTTCAAGAGTATTTAATGTTCCTGTCTGACCTGAGAGCCAGCTTCTTCACTCAGCTCTCATGTCTTTAACTTTGACTTCCAAAATGTAACCAATTAACCCTCAAGTCTAAATGAAGGTTCGTGCCAATTTGACAAAAATCTCTCGATGCATTCATGAGATACTGTGCTCACAAGATTTTAAGCTAATGGGTGAACTTGACCTTTGACCTTTACGGTCAAAGTCTACTGATCAAAGCTAATTGTCAGTGACTCTGGTCAGAGTTTGTTACACCTTCACAGGTGACGTCCACATGAGTCTCTAATAACCTTGACCTTAGATCTCTCAAAGTCTAATCGCTTCTTCCTTGAGTCAGAGTTTTAAAGAAAATCTCTCAAAGCGTCCTTGAGACATTGTGTTCACAAGTATCACAGGTCAGACAAACAGATATACAACACAAAAACATCATGCTTCCGCACTGCTGACTGATATGTACTCTTATGAGAAGATATCAAACTATAGATAAGGATGCAAGAGCTGCCCTCATGTCGGAATTAATACCTACTAACAATTACAAAGACAAGGTTCTCCTCCTGCGAGCCATAGCCTGTGCTGAGTGAAATTCATGCGTGTGACCGTCCACTCAATCCTGACCTCCACATCTCTGGCCACTTTCTCCTTTTGGAAAGCAGAGTTGTACACTATGTTACGTCATTTGTTCAAGTTGTCTAATGCTGGCTGATTACTTTAAATTACAGGGTCATTAAACCCCTTCGGTCTCTGCATAACATCACCTTGTGCATCTGGATGAGACACGAGCCGCCACGACAAAACGTAGAAATTGACCAGCAATCTAAGGAGTCCACTCAACGTCAAGAGAAATTTTTCACCGAGCAGGCTTCTAACTGCCAGGAAAAATAGATTTACAAAACAGTCAACAATCCCAGAATCGGCAAAGAAAGATGAATCATAAGGTTGCTTCTCATATCAACTGATGTAGGAAAAAGACATTGTTTTTGCCCACAAAATTATACATGAGTGGAATTATGTTTTTTAATGTTCAGGATAACAAATTTAGATTTCAAGTTATCTATTCTTTAGAAAAGGTAGTGTGAGATAGAAGATAGAGACAGAAAGAGGATGCAGTAAGGGCACATAAAGAGAGACAGTGAGGCAAAAACTCTATAAAAGAGAGAAAATAGTGCCAGAAGTGAAGAATGAAGACAGATGGAAAGACGCCATAGATAGAGTAATGCAGGGGAGGAGGGGAGTTGATAATTGTGTGTCAGACAGAGGGAAAGAAAGAGTTGCTAATAGTGTGTGCGCTGTTGGTATTGATCAGTCACACAGACTGAAAGGTGGGACGCGACACCGTGACCTGACACTGCGGCTAATCGAAAACTAATTCCCCGTCTCCATCATCATCACTGTTGACTTCACCAACCTATCACACAGATATTTACAGCTGGGATCGGCCGTCATCCAGCAGCTATTATCTTTGCTAGGATTTAATCTTCATGGAAAATTTTAGAAAAAAATATTTTAACTGTAATAATCTCTTTCAAAACCAACTGGGTGTCAAGAAAAGGCTTTAAAAATACAGATGTCTGCAAAATATCTGAGACTGTTACAGAGACCTGTCCATGATCAAGTGTTGGCTCTTCACGACTGGTCGCTGATGGTGACGGTTCATCACTTCTCTGTCTGCAACACAAATTTGAATCTATTGTCACAACCTCTGTGACACTGGTCAGGTTTTTATTAGTGATGTTAACCTGGAAACAAGTAGCACTTGAGGGTCGCAGCTCTTCAGGTTATTTTGATGCTTATAAACGACACAGCTTTGTGCATTGCCCACATTACAATAACAGAAGTTTACAACGCACAACTCCTCTAGGTGTCTCTCTCAACATTGTGATACATACATGTGGAGGACACCTCTGTTCAACTGTAGACCAACTTTCACCCGCCTGTTCCTAGTCAAAGTACTGGAGGTCGTTCCTTCCAGGCAGTTCTCCCCCCTCACTGACACACTGCTGATGCATCGTGACCCTTGTCCATGTCAGCAACAGACTCAGTTTTGACATATGACATTTCTTCCTGAGTGTATACATCATAAACATTACAGAATGTGTAATGGACCAAGCACGTCAAGGCCCGAGGACACAAGATAAGGTGCGAAAAAATAATGGTTTTATTGACCCAAGAGATGGAAAGAAAAAAAAAAAAGGTAAACAAACCAAGGTGCTGTACAAAACTTGTGCTTAAAAAAACATAAATGGGCCCGAATACCTTTAAACAAACAACTCAACTATAATGTAACTGAAAAAAAAACCCAAATACTGAATAACTGAACCAATATACAGTATATAGACCTGGCCAGGTACAAAAAAAAACAATGAAAGGGTAATTAACAAATTAAAATTTAACATATGTCATTTTAACAAATCAGTTTTTAACAAAAATAATTAACTCATTTTGAAACAAAACCATTGATGCTAAATTACTTTGAAACAAGGATTCTAATATCAACAAATATGTAATGTTATCAACACACAAATCAGTGCTCCCTATGACTTCTCCCAAGAGATGGTATAGTCCATTCTCCTCCCTCTGCTATTTAGTTAAATCCAAAGCGGATGCGCTGTCTTTGCCAGTTTGCCAGAAGAAGTCAGCTCCAGGTGAGGCCAGACCAACAGGAGGATAGAGGAAAGAACAGGAGGTGAACAGCAAAAAACCAAATCAGATAGCTTTACAATGCAACTCAACTTAAATACAATGTAAAGTACCAAAGAAATGGCAAATAAAGGTTAAATATAAATGAAGCAAATCTATGTGTTGTCTTTATGTGATCCTCTTAATGTTTTTATGGTGTGCTAAACAAAGAATCAGGTATAGTGTATGAAGTATGAGGTCAAAGTTTGACTTCCCTTTGTGTGGCGATTCCATGCAGCCATCGCAGAATGTAAAAATCTGCATATATCATAGATGTTTTAAAATATCCTTTTTATATTCTAAACTGAATTTTCTCTGTAGATGTTCTGTCCTTGTAGCGTAGTGAAAACAACACTTAATTTTGTTGTGTTGTATGAGGACAAATATATTTTCCTCAATCATTTCGAGTTGACCTCTCTGTCTGTCTGTCTGCCATTGAGGTCTGTTCTTGAGTCGCTCTTTATACACATTAAATCATCAACCTGATGACTCCCACCTGACCTTTGACCTCTCTCAGTACTCAGTTGTGGGTGTGTGTGTGAGACAGCTATTACACTGTCAATAAATGTGTTTGTTAGTGGGGGAGGAGCCCTTCTTTTCTTGGACATAAAAGGTGTTTTTGTGCGAAGTGGAGCTCAGACGAGAGCTGTGATCAGATCTCTGTCTGAAGAACAATGTGTGGCCACAGTAATGAGCAGAAATCACAGGGTGAAAGCCCTCAACACAAAATCAATATAAGTGCTGGGGAACAAGAGGGAGAGGCAGACAAATGAAGGCCTTTTGAGAATCCATACATTCAGTCGGCAGATCGTTCTCCGTGTGACAGAGAGAAGATCTGTGTCTGTAAAAGCAGAGCGTTAAACCTCGTCGCCACTCGTGTGGAAAGTCAATCCCCTTGCTCGTCTTCACACTGTTGACCTTCATTTCAGCTTCTTTCAAAATGACACTGAAAGATTGAGTATCTTAAAATAAATCTTACCTTCACAGGTTTTTTTTCGTGGAACAACCCGGACGGTGTTTTCTAACAGTAGTTCACCAGTTTTCAGCAAATATTCATTCATCACCAGGAAAACACAGTTTTACAGAAAAAAAAAACGTTCAAAAGTATGAATCAACGACATCATCATTCCCTCCGGTCGCAGTCCACTTGGCACAGATACAGAACTGGGTGCGCTGTCATTGGTCGGCTGATCATAGACGAAAACATGCAAACCAAAGGTTCCTGGTTCTTTTGATCGACGTAAAAATCTATGAGTTATTCTTGAATGCACCAATAGCACAACTACAAAAGCATTTATTTGTTTGAGTGGTAATAGCAGTAGTAATGTTGTTGTAGCCTCAATCTGACCCATAGTCTCCAGAGACTCAGAGAGGGTCAATGATCGACATTCTAGAGATGTGCTGCTGCAGAGGCTGTGATTGATTCTGAAGATGTCGGACTTTTTATTACATGACAGGCCACCTTTCAGAATCAGATGATTTCAAAGAGCTGTGATCATATCTGAACGCTCATCTGTAATCTGGAGCACAGGGAAGCTTTTTTTTTCATGTCCATTCAGTAACTCACTCCACACACTTCTGAGGATTGTCCTTCATCCACGATGTTCGTGGATTCACATAATGAGAAGACTGATGGAATCTACTGATTGAGTGCTCAGCGATAACACCACTGTGAAAAACACAGAAGCCAAGTTCTTCAGCTGTGGTTGATTGCTTTTCTTTGCTTTTCTCGTTCAGAGCTTTCATGTTCATAAGAGAGTGTCGAAATGTTTAACGTTGGGGTATGTATCGGGGAATGTGAGAATGCTGTAGTTCAAGTGTTCCGAAAATTAAACCTCTGCACCTCCACCAGGCTTTGTATTCAGGTTTCACTAAAATCTATCTGCGACAGAACTTTTCAAGCAATCACGGGGGATTTCAGAGAGAGGGCGTTCCTGTTCACTGTTCTACAGAGGTAGATGCATGTGCACGTGGCCATGGATGGTGATTACAATGACGGACATCAGAGCAGGAAAAACTGCTCTTTCAACAATACCTACAACTGCATACATGGCAAAGAGATCAACAAGTCAAAAGGACAGTCAGTGAACCCTTGTTAGGGCTCAGTGACTAGTTAAAAGGAGGGCTGGAGGGGGACAGGGAGGGGGAGCACAGTTGCTTGTCTTGTGCTCAATTCCCAGAATTTACAACCCCATCTTTAAAAAACATTTTGTGTTGGGCTGGCTGCCAGATGTTATACAGAAGAAGATGGGAATAGATGAAAACTGTATTTGATTCAGAATTTTCCCTTTTTCTCTAATCTTTTAGATATTTAGCTCTAAATTTGAAGGCGCATTTCGTAAGATGTGTCCATTATTTCACAGCTGCGTTAACATTACGTCAAAGACGTCAATGTATTGGGTTGCAGGGATATCTACTGAAGTCAGCATGCTGACCAGCTACAGTAGCTTCAAGCCCATCCTGTCTCATAATACCACTTTGTATCTCTGGAAGTGATAGTTCGATAGCCCCTTTTAGTTTCAGGTGGGTTTGCTCTTAGCATTGAATCAAACAGTAAACTAAGTAAACTGAACAACCCAACATAATGTCAAGAAAGGAAATATTCTTACAGCTATTTTTTCTTACTAAATAAAGTTTGAGTGCGGGGTTGTGATGCATGTTCCCACATATCTAAATTTGATGTCAGCATTACATTTTATCTTGACACGACAGTGTCAGTGTTCTCAGTATTTTCTAGCTTTGTGTTTAGGGTTAGATTATGCAGTAATTATAGTAGTACATGTATCACACGTGCATAATAAAATGCACTCCGGTCCTCAAAACACTCCTGCTCCCCTCTGTCTTGTCATAATTTGCTCCTTTCATGTCCTCCTCTGTCGTCTTTTGTTGTCAACAACATGACATTATAGTACATCATCAGATGTACAGTGACAAACCTCTTGTTTCTGCACACACACAGCAGAAATTCAGCGTAAAGCCCACAGTGTGTAATAATTAGGCAGATAGCAGTTTATATCAGAACATTAATTACATAGTGTAAAATGCCCCCCGCCCCCCCACACACAGTGCAGAAAAATAATTCTATAGAGTTAACAAGAGAAATGAGACAAGGTGACATCATCGACTCTGCAATCAGAGTTTAAAATGATCTTTTCGAACTTGAAATGTAAAAAGGAAGTGAACGGTCTTTTGTAAACATTGTAAAATTCTGGAAAACAGTGCCTCTTCAACATTTTACTGGTCGTGTCTGTGGCGCAGCATCAGCTACAAGATATGAAAATACTCTGTAAAAACATTGTTTTATACATTATTTTTACAGTAACTGGATCAAACACACAGGTGTTTCACTGTTGGTATCTACTCCATGTCCCAATACACACTTGCAAAAAGTGTAATTAGTGGCAAAAGATAAAAGGGAATTTATTCCCAATGCAGCTGAATTATATAGCCTTGTCGACTCAATGCATCCTTTCAAAAAAGATGCATTTTATGATATTTTAGAACATTAAAGACTGAAAAATAGGGCTTAGGCCAGAAAATACCAGAGTTCACCTTTAGCGTTTAAAAAGCTCAGTGCTAAATTCTCGACAAAAGTCATCTTGTTTTTATTGTTTACTGGTGGGCTCATTGTTATCTCACACTGGTGAGAGACAGCAAGCCTAATGTTCAAGTAAATCAACCAGAATAGGTGTGAAAAACCACAACTGAGATCTGTCAGATTTTTATTATAAAGAAAAGTTCTATATTACAACTGTACATATTAATAGAATAGTGATACTATTCTATACTACTGATAATAATAGACTATAATAGAATCAGTGATACTGATCTGTATCACTGGGGGTTTGAAAGGATGTTGCAATGGTCTCTACATGAAATGCTGGCGGTCATTTTTGGCTGAAAGCTTGATGGAATGATGGGGAGGTACAGAAGAGACCTGAAAGCCTCACCATGTGAAGGAGATGAGCTCTGCTCTTAATATTTTGCAAGCAACAACATGACAGAACAAAATGGTTATTAAATCGGCAGATGTAGCAATAAATATATTTTGTGTTCACTGATCTGTGAGCGTGAAGGAAATAAAGTAGGACGTCCAACCGTGTTATTTTAAAGGGAAATAAAACTTCCATGTTTCTCTTCCTCCCAGCAGTCTTATTTGTTCATCTAAATTATTTTGATGTTCAGTTTGTGAATGTATCAGCTGTAGAGATGTCAGATTTTACTTCATTATAATGGAACAAGATGACACTTCGTACTTCTTGTGTCTTCTGTTCAAAGCACCAACAAATACGCAACAGCAATTCCAGACTCATAAGCCACTTACTCTAGACGATCCACAGAGCTCGTTTGCTAGGCTTATTACACAATCATTAAATAAAACAATACAAAAACAGCTAAATGAGAGTCTTGGATGAACTCAAGCTTTCTTGTTTGCAGTTTGTGAACTTTTTTTGAAATGTATTACAAATCCCTCCACCAATAATTGTAAGCAATTGATTAAATCTTCCTGTGGTCAACCTGAGATTCATTGGCTATCTCATTAAAAAGGAAAGCACACATCTTGTGTCCATGGATGGAAGACAGCCCTCCATAGTCCAGTGGTGTGTGCAGACTGAATTCAGGTTGCAGGAGCAGCTGTGGTCATTGTGACTCTTGACTGCCATCTTCTGGACAATCTACGTAAGATCCAGGGGAAGAAAACCAAAAAGAACAAACTAGAAAATCTGGTCCAAACAAATGTTTGTTTATTACCAAATATGTGAATGCTAGTGGCAGAATTTAAAGAATTTTCTCCAAAAATCCAACATTAATGTATAATTGTCTATAGTTTAAGAAAAAGTACTCCATAATCCGGTAAAGTAAGTCAACGGTATTTATGTAATTTTACTTTCTTTTTTTTCTAAATCTATGATTTGAGCCATAAAGTTAAAGACGTTAACATTCACTTCTAGCTTGTGATGGCTCATGAGGATCAGATAAGATAAGACACTACACCAGGAATATATTCAGTCTGTATGTGAAGTATGGTCACAAAATACCACATAAATAGTTGGTACACAAACAGTAGACCTAAACTATTAAAAAACAAACAAAAAAAAAAAAACAGTTGGCCTGGATTTATTGTGTAATAATTTTTGTAAAATATGAATCATGTAACGAACAGTCAAACTATAAACATCTTTTTTGGTAGGGCGTACCCAGAGCTATCAGAATATTGGCACTGCAGTGTGGTTTCTAGAACCATTAAATAGTGATGGGACCATACAGAAAAACAAAAACAAACAAAATTGAAAGTGAATCTCACAGATCTTTACTCAAGAAACATGAATGGCAATATAAAACAACACCTATATTTGTTATTCTTTTATTTTACTTGAAAAGCACTATAAAAAAGAGAGTCCATTTCCCTTTCCATAACAGCAGCATTGTCATTTTCAGTCACAAATTCTATCACTTTGAGACTATATTTATCCCCTAGTGAGCTTTTGTAATGACATGGGTGAAACAACTTTCCACGTGGCTATGCCAGTACACCCTGAAAAATTAGGTCCATCTGTCCATGCTACTGACAGCTGGCTATGATCAGCAGCTCAAGGTCACATCAGTGTGACCTGAAATCTTGTGAGTACATCTCAAGAATGCATTGAGGGGTTTGTGCAAAATTCGTTACAAACCTACATATGAACTCTAAGGTGAATTGTCTACGTCTTGAAGTCAAATATTACTGCACCCTTAAATATTGTAAAGTATAGTGGAATTTCTGGCTATTGTGAAGGATGTATTAGAAACAGCAACCCGGTCTCTGTCTTCCCAAACTGGCTCTTGTGTTATAAATTCAGTCAAACATGTTTGCTGATTTTACTGATCCATCCCAACCTAACAGGCTATGCCAATATCCGTGTACACCTAATAATAAAATCAATCACGCTTTTTAACTTCATTTGTCTTACTAGTAAGTGAGTTATCGGAAAATTGAAAAACACTCTTCACTAATTTAATTGAATTATTACCACTAACATTTTAACAGTTTCCTATATCCTTATTTATTTGTGTTTGTTTCTAGACATCAATTTAACCCCCATACACTTCATCAGCTCCTTAATCAGGTTTATTGCAAAATATGCATCTAAATCAGAGGCAAGTTTAATCAAAAATAGTGTCCATTTTTAATAATAGTCCATTTTTCTCATACAATGTTTGAACAATCAAACAAGGTTTGACAATTAAAAAAAAAAGGATGGCCGCATACAACTTAAAGGTCTACATGATTCATACAACAAAACTACACTGATTCAAATCCCGCTTCCATGCCATCAACCTGCAGAACCTGTCAGTAGTAAAACCCATAAAAACTGTCCTGTAAATTTTAAACTTGTTAGGAAAATATAACATTAGTCTGCACAGTAAACATTTAAAACAAGATAAACAATATAAAACAATTTTAAAAGTTAGAAATGAATTATATATCCTCAGTGGACTTATTTTACGTCGACGTCTTTTTTTTTAATGTTTTTGCTCGGTGGACTTTCAGGCCAGTCTAAGTGTAAACAGCCCCCTCTGCTGGAAGCGAGTTAAACAGCAATCCCTACTCCAGATTCATTACCGTCATGCTGCCTTTATCGGTTTTTGGAGTAGTTCCATTCCTTTGAGGGTGTGTGGTGGTCCAAGGGTCGTACTCTCTCCACGCGGGAAAACATTTTGTCGACTTTAATTTGAAAGCGGTGACCGGAAGTTGTGACACGAACTGCGAGTTGAAGGTGAGTTAGTGAGCAATGCTGCACTAAGGTGGAGATAGTTTCAGACTCTTGCGCTGATGGACTGACAGAGGGACCGAGCTCGGACGGGATCAGCACGGCTCGGGTTTGTGGCTAAAGGCAGATTTTAGTCAGCCGGTGAGGACAGGAGCGTCACAGGAAAGAAACATGTAAGTTCTTCACGCTGAATGATTCCTGCCTGCCTGGGACCAGCTGGTTCTGCGTGTTTATCCTCTCAGTTCACGGGCTCGTGTGTGTCCCTTCGCAGATGGAGTGTGTGTGTGTTCTGCGGTTCTTCCAGCCCACAGTGTGTTTCGGCCGAATGTCGGTTTGCTTGGCGCAGGATATTCCGTGACGTTCTTACAAGAAAACGTTAAAATTCTGCCGCTAGAACGATTCGTAAAACACCGGCGATGCATTGCAAAGCCGTGTGGAGACTGAACTGAAGACAGGACGAGTTCAAGACACTCACGTCTTCACGTTTTCACCACGCGCGCGCGCGTGTGTGTGTGTGTGTGTGTGTGTGTGTGTGTGTGTGTGTGTGTGTATGTGTGTGTGTGTGTGTGTGTGTGCAGTTTTAAGCTCTGTCTCCATGGCAACACTGGGACTCAGGTGATTAAAGTGGGAAGTTAAACAGTTCCTTTAAACAGTTTTTTTCAATTAAACAAGTTAACCTTTCACAGTGTGTCCCTGTCTTCAGACAACTATCCTAATTAGACTCTAATAACTTATGACATCTAGTAAGCTTCCATCTTCAGACTCAGTTGGATTTTGAATTTTACTTGAGTGGGTAAAGAAGCTGTCTGTTTAGAAGAGAACTATTCTCCATAAACCTATCATAATGAATATCAAACAAGCAAACATTTCATAATGTTCTGCTCCTTTCAGACGCCTGTTGAAGGTGAGTCTTCTTTCTTGGTATAAAGTCACAGATGTGTAATGGGTGCAGCCAAGGTGGCAGCAGAGGCATAAACAACATGAATCATCATCTGCGTAAAGCCTGTGTACAGTTCAGCATTCAAAACCTGTAGTCTGGTTATCCACTCGCTGATACATTTTGGAGCTCGTTAGTGCTTGTTTTTATCAAATGTGTATTTTGAAATTCGCCCATGGAATCATTTTCTCTCATCATTTCCCGTGTGACTTCCTTTTGTTGATGTTATCAGAAGTAGCCTGAGTAGTTTGGAGATCGGACGAATCGGCACTTTCTCCTGGTGGTTGTGTAGGGTGAGCACCTCTCACTAGTCAGTCTTGTAGTTTGAGCTGAGAACGACTACAAGTAACCTGATAACAAGACGGCAAGTCACGTAGAGTGAACTGCTCAGAGATCGCCCACTCAGAGAGTTTAGTCTGACCTCACTATAAAAGAAGTGAGCCAGCTGGAGGCGGGGTAAGAGGACAGGGCACGACCCACAACCAGGATATGGTGAGAAATTGTCCGTACCTAAAATGTACAGACAGTAACATGTTGCAATGCTGCTGACCCTGCTGTTACTGGCCGTGCCTCCTCTGACTTGCGATCCGGAACCAACCTGTAGTTGGCATTACATCTGTCTAAAAAGAAAAAACAGTTAGGGACTTTAAAAACCCCCCACCAATTTTAATAAAATTCAATCACTGGAGTCACTGTAAATCTATTGTTTTTATTAAAGGCTCAGTCATTTCCTGCAATATATCCCTTACAGTTGTCATGAACCACCCATCCCACCCCCAGCTGTATATCATGACCTCCGCCAGGCTGACATGCTTGGCATAGCTTTGAAGTACAACTCAAACTGCAGTAGTACTCTGCACTCTGTCCTGTTTGAGTGTGTTGGGGTGTCATACAATCCAAATGTTCCTGGCTGACTGTGGGAATCCTGCTTCCAAATTACAACCACTGTATCTGTCTGAGCCCTGAACACTGACTCTATTGTGCTGTCTCCGTTTGAAGGCCTAATTCAGCTAATAACCCAGCTGCAGCGAACAAGCCGCCTGAAAGCGATACAGAGTGATACACACTGTACTCTGCTTGCTCACCTCACCCCGTTCATCGTGGATCTGATTCATTCATAAAGCAAGACTTAACATAAACAATGAGTTGGGAACTTCATCAGGTCATGGGCATGATATCATATAGAGAATTCATTTAAAAGAAATAGATTTCAGTAGTCAAAGTTTGGGTCACTGTGACCTGTTTTTTTGACCTGAATTCCTGTTTCACACCCATGTCACATGAATCCGTCACAATGTTACCGCTTCCTTTAATATTTAATCTATTGAGATCAACACAAGCTCTTTGATTCTGCTGATATTGATCTCAGGTGATTGTTGTTGAACCGTGTAACCAAACTCTCTGTCAGTCGTCACAGACACTATATGGGTCTGGACAGACGTGACGAAACTGCAACTTGACTGGTGTGTGGAGGGATTCAACCATGAGGTGGTAATTGTAGTTCTGTAGACAATAAAATGGCAAATCGAATACAAGCTAACCGAATCCTGATGTCTGTCAGCTCACTCAGATCAACTCAAACAGACACACTGCTTTCTGGCTGACTTCCAGCAAGTGGAGATGGCACATTCACAGCTCACAAATCACACAAAAACACATGCAGCAGAGATGATGGATACGAATGTTCGTAGGGGAAACTAAAAATTGATGGAACTGCTGGGCAGCTGTGACACCAACTAAAATCCGATTTATGTGATGACGTGAGTCAGATATGAGCTGGTGGCAGATATCTGTCGTTAGATTAGCATTTACATTTTGCTCTTTGGTAGCCTATCACTTCAAATGATACCACAAAAACACAGATCGCAATATGAAAGTAAAGAAAACTTAACACCACTGATGACTTGCTGACTTCACTAACTTTGGTAGTCACAAATAGTCACAAAACGTGGGTGTTCATCCCTTTTTAGTGTCCCCTGGAAACATTCATATCTGTGCAACTTGCAGTGTTTCACAGTTTGGTTGTCTTGCGAGTGTTGGCAGCACACCTGTTGTCAAAACTGATGAAGACATTTTCTTGTGTTGTCTAAAGATGCAGTGTACTTAGCTTTCTTGCGCGCTGGCATGGATGTTTGATTCCAATCTGCTGGTTCCTGTACATAATAGCGTCTTTTAAATGATGTTGAACAGTTTTGCGGGCCATTCTGCTCTTTTCTATTCATGAGCTTTTCTGAAATGTTTTACTTTAATGTTTAGAGAGGCTTTTTTTAAAGTAAATTTCAAAGTTTGCAGTAATGTTTCTGCAGCAAATATGTTGGGATATTTAAATGGCAAAAAACTAAATTTGTAGAGTTTATAGGGTAGTGGAAAAATAATTACAGTTTTTATGTTTTTCTGATAGAGCTCAGGGTTTACCAGGTGGAGGACAGATTTATATGATTTCCTGCTGTGGTGGGTTGTGTTTAATCCCAACCTGATGTGCAGAAGAATCTGGAGTTAAGCAACCGTGACCCCTGTCTTTTTGCATGTTTTTTTCTTTCCGCTCAGCGTTCTCGTTCCCCAGAGGACTCAGATGTGTTTAATAAATCACTGAATGTGATCAGTTTGGATCGTCACCACTTAATGGCCCTTTATCTGGCACATTTGTTCAAACACTCATCTTTAACTGAGGTTGTCTATAGTATATTATAGTATAGTATGGATAACTGTTTGTGTGTGTGGGTGTGTGTGGGTATGTGTGTGTGTGTGGACAGCCAATAAATCGGCTTTAAAGTCCTAACAGCAACCCTGCAAGCATTCCATATTTTGGCCAGCCTTAGGCGTCATACATGTGGGCACGCACACACACACACACACACACACACACGCACACAGAGTCCTTTGAAGTTAATGACTTCCTCTAGTGGAGCAGACTTCCTTGAAAACCTGGACAAACACGCAATTAACACAAACTCAAACATGGACACACTTCTCCCAGTATATATACAGTTCTATAGACACACACGCACACACATAGATGTGGTAATGTAGCCTGCTGTTGAGTTTTTGATAAGAGATAATGATAGCGGTCTGGTGAGGTTTGTACTGAAGGCTTCTCAGATATCATTGGGTGAATGATCAGTGATTTAATGATTAGTTCTTGACTTTTGTTCCATTTTAATTTATATTTTGATGAATTGAAGTCCTGTTTCAGGCCTGCCATGCTGCCTCCAGAGATAGATGTTTGAGGTTCAGATGTTAATGGTTGAAGGTGTTGGAAGAGGTTCTCCTCAAAGCCTCTCTGACTGTCTTTAATGACAGAAGTAATGAACAAGCAGAAAATGAACTTTTTCTTTTACCTACCTAGAATGGAACTCATTTGGAGTTCATACTGTAATACTATGTAATATTGTGTTATACGGTGTGATCCTTTTTTGTACCATGTAGCACGTTGTTCTATCATGCCATTTTGTGTCGTACCATGTGTCATACTAGGGCTGGTTAACAATATTGATTCATCAATCCATTTAAATGTATTTTTCCCCACTTCAATACGGATTCAGAAAATGCTGAAATAGATTACTTACGTTGTAATGAAGCACAAATTATATTGGTTTTACTTGAGCAGTCTCGCATGCATTTCACTGCCACTAGCAGGGATTGCTCTTCTCTGCGGTCCCTACTGAAGGTGTGACTCATCCATGCTGACACACACAGCAGAAGAAGATGACACGGTTTGACACTATATCCCAAGTTGAAGCCAAGTTGGTGCGTTCGGTGCAACTAAAACATCACCAGAATTGAAATGAATATAAAATATTGACAATTTTCATTTGCTTTGCAACTCGAAATGTCATCACCCAACCCCCCAAAAAACTACCGAACATGAACATGGAACCCATGGCAAAGATGGTTTTAGCTCCTCCGCTGTGGAAGAGAGATCTGTCATACCATGTTGTACCTTGTTGTACCACATAGTACTGTGTTGTACTGTGTCATACCACTTTGTACAATGTTGCACTATGTCGTTTCATGTTCTACCATGATGTAATGTGTCATACCATGTTGGGCCATGTTGTATCTTGTTGTACTGTGTCATAATGAGAGGTACTATGTTGTACTATGTTGTACACTGTACATGAATTATGAGGTATGTATAGAATCAAGAGAGGGAATGAAAACAGATATCTGTTTTGCTTCCTCACCTCCATACAGCTGACAGTCACGTTGTAAAATATGTTTGAATGTGAAATTGTAAAGCTGCTCTATCTTCTGACATGCAGTTGTGATGAAGTATGATGAAGTAAAAACTGAACTTAATCAGTTCTAAATCAATTCTAAACCACAATCGCTTTGTAGTATTTTAGGAATGTGCAGCTTTGCTTCCAGATACATATCAGGAGATCTACATACTACGTTAGTTTAGACACAGAGTAAGACAGGTCATCTCCTAAGTGGAGTGATTGCAGGGTCACTGAAGAGTTTAACAATTTGTGGAATGAACAGGTTCATGAGCATTCACATTTTAAGGTACTATTATTGAACTAATTATAGTGAGCCAAGTGTGCCAAGACAGAATATAGAGCTATCAGAAGGGCTCCATTATTACTGTAGAACTAGTCAGCCAGAATCTACGGGTGTCACTGATTGATGGCATTATTTTGATTATATTTATGAAAGGAGTCAGAATATTTCAGAAAACATTGGTTATTGTTGGAATAGTCATCCGTTGTGATTGAACATGGGTGGAACCTTGAAACCAAAAGTCACAAGGCCAATGATAGTTATTATAAGAGTTCAAATGAAATGACCTCAGCAGAACTAATAACAGTGCTGCTGCAGTAATCATATAGTGACCTCCTGGTTGTCTGTTTGACCATTGGTCTGTCTATCTGACAAAGGCTTGGACTTCAGGACTGGTCCAGTCCCTGCTGGAAGGCTTTTGTTTTGAAAATTTCTTACAGGAAATGTGTTTATAAAAGCTAGAAGTTTACTTAGTTATGCTCTGCTCTCTCTCCCACTCTCTGTCTCTATCTCTCTCTCTATCTCTCTATCTCCCCCTCCACCTCTGGTGTTGCAGACGGTCCAGGTGAAAAAGATTTTAAGAGGATTACTGACTCTGTCTTTTTTCTGTAAGGTCAAATCCAGGGTAAAACTATGACAGTGCAGGAATTCTTATGCAACATATTCATGTATGTGTGTGTGAAGCATAATATTTGACCAGTGGCAACACAGTTTGTGCAGGACTATGTTTTCTGTGATTACTTTCAAAGAGAAATTATCAAGTAAATAGTTTTGATCACCCCCTGGCGGTTGGCTGCAGTATAGTTCATTAAACCCATCCCCTTCCATGTTAGCAGATGGGACATAGGCCCAACAAAAAACTCAAAGTACAGGTAAAATAAATTATTCTCAAAAGATGGTTTCAGTCATTTTAGGTAGTTCCTATAAAACTGATGTACAGTTTATGTTAATTTTTCTGATCAGTTCAGTTTTATGTAGTTATTTGATGCTATAAAAAGGAGTTGAACCATCATGTTTGTGTAGGTCAGTCATCCGGGTTGAGGTAGTCCTCGGTGCTTTAATTGAAGGTATCTTTTTGGATCAAAGATGGACAGAGACCAAATCTACATTGAAGAAAGTTGTACAGTGCCTTTTGGAGGAAACAAAATATTTGGTTGCGATTTGGGTAGTTTCGGGAGAAACTCGAAGGCAGCAGTCGCTATACGAAGTTGTTTACAGAACTAGCAGACAAGTTGGCGAATGCTGGATTCGCAAGAACACCAGAACAACTTATAAAAATTGTTCTTAAGAATGCGCATTATGTAACAATGGCGACGTCGGCCTTGGGAACTTTGGTTCAGCATAGACCAGTCTGAATGTGGGCTGATTCGATCGAAAGCATTAAGGTTCTCAGACCCAAGAACTGAACCAGAGCCAGAACGAGAACCATGTCGATGTAAATGCGCTATTAAAGGAGCAAGAAAACATTCTGCAGTATAGTTTTGAATGTGTTGTTTCCTGGTTGGCATCAGACTTTTTATGTCTAACTTTTGACCAAATGACAGAACTATGCCCTGTTTTAGGTACAAGTTTGTTTTTCCAATTTTCCATGTCTCGCTCGTCCATATTTGTTTGTTACACAAGACTGCGTGGTTCCCACTCTCCATTCACATCCCTTATTAGAACTTCTAGGCCGACCTGTTCGCACTTTAGTTTGACTTTTTTGTTGTTAACAATGTAACAATGTTAGCTATTGCTGTGGGGCCCATTCAATGTCAACACAGATTGCCTCTCCTTAGTTACTCATGCAGCAGCTTAACCTTCATGAAGGTTCACCTCATGACCCAGTTTCCTGCTCCATGGCCCAGTAGTGCACGATCACACAGGGATTCTGGTCTCAGTAGTCCGGTGTTGTCCTATAAATGATGCTTACATTAAAATCATTTTCACCTCCACAATTTCATTTTGTATTGAAAGTTATTTGAAAGTTTTCTCTGGTACACTCAAGTCTGCATCAAATCCAAGAGGAGGTGAAACGTGTTGTGAAACTTTTCCATCGTAACCAGAGAACTGCTGGAACAGTAAACATTTTGAGGGTGTTATTATGGTCAGTGCACTCTGAACCCTGTTAGACTGGCTTCAAACTAGTAATCATCCCTCTGCACTCCACTGACAGCTAAGCAGCTTATTGGCCAGCTGGAGATTAACCAGAAAGTCTCTGCTTCACAGGGGTCCACACACACTAACACACACACACACACACGCACTCACAGTCAGTCATGTGGTGCTTAATAAAGTCGAAGCAACATGTTAGCCCATTAACAAGCT
>KV751352.1:145751-166348 GCA_001698575.1 Mola mola
TGACTTATTTCATCACTCATCTGTACTTAATAGAGCAGTGCACAGAGCTGCTGTCCCGCCTGTCAAGGCGAATTCACACTGGACGTGTTTTACATGCTGAACACAACAATGACACTAAGACACCGGACAAAAAAGAGGACTGGGACTCGACTCTACAGTCAGACCATTGGAAAGACCTGGTCCATGCACTGCATGATGGGATGCTTCGTTCATGGTGATGCTGGAACCCGACTGGTGTATTGGTTTGGCCGATATTATCGGCCTGTCACAATTATGTCTGTATCGATTTATATGTCATCAATACCTGCAAATAACCAAAAATTGGGTTTTAAAGTGCAAATTTCTGAAACGGATTAAATTCATATCCCATTTCCATTGAAGGTTACTATTTCAATCCACTGTTATAGGGCACCGCTATAGGGCGTGATTCATTTTGCTTTTTCTGAACAGTTTATAAAATGTCCCATCCCGGATCTGTTGACTTGCTGCGGTGCTTATTTAGTTTGCTCCATCTTAACCCCAGACGGTGAAGGGGTTAGATTAGCACTTGTATTGGTTGTGTTACCACAGTATGATAGCTGTCCATGACAGAGATGTGTTTCATGCAGCTTTTGTTGCTGCTTTTCCTGGAAGTGTGTTCGGCTGTTCACAGTTCACCCTTGGCTGGTTGTTTTTTCCAGAAACGGATATGGAATTCCGTGTCGCTGTCTGTGCTGCCATAAAAAATATTTGATGTATAAATAGATTTTCTTTTGTGGATTTTTTTTCTGTAGATTTTTGGAGAAAAATTATTTTTAAAAGCATCCCATTTTTTCCCCACCTCTAGAACATGATTAACATTCCTGATAATGACTGCATCTGGATATCATAAATATAATATAAATGTCAAATAAACTTAAGAGCATCAAAAAATAATTAATTAAATGATCGTAAGCATTTATTTATTCATTGTTTACTCCTGTTTGAGTGTGTGCAAGTTTGTGTGCACGCGTGCTTGTGTGTGTATGTGTGAGTGTGTGTGTGTGCACAGCAGGTCTGTGTTGTGTCAGTCTCAGTCTGTACCAGCCTCCATGAACCTGTGGAGTTTCCTGCATTCTTTCTCTCTGTCAGATTGAAAATGAGGAAGTTGCTGAAAGTTTGAGGTCTTATATTCGGTTATATGTTATAAGAGAAATAGTGTTCAACATGACAGTCATCAGAATAAACTAGTTTGTCTGACATTTAATTAATTCAAGATTCAGATTAAGCCTGTCTTATTTCCAAAAACTTCCATCATCACTGTTGTAGCATATTCGAACAAAGTAGTAATGTGTTTGAATCGTCCTTGTGTGCTTGGTGACATGAAGACTTCCTGTAGAGGTCATGACCTCTAGTAAGAAACTGTTGTCACTGTGTGAGAATGCACATGATCTTACACACAGGTTTTGGTTTTACACTATTCCAACAGGTGGCAGTGACACCCTGACATATGCAGCTGTGCACAACCATCAGACTGCCAGCCAATAAACATGTAAACAATGCTGGATTTAATTTGTCAGCCAGCTTTTCAAATATACTGTATTTCTTTTACAACTCAAGGATGCACATGTTTTAAGGAGTAAAAATGAATGACTAATTGTAAACATGCTCTTTTGTTATGAAGGAAGAGTTGCCTTAAAATTCATAAACATCTTTCACTAAAACAGGAGTTTGATCAACTCATATAAAAAGCTGAAATGACAAAAAGTGGAAAAATGTAGAAAATCAAAAACACCTGATCACCCACTGTTTGAATCATAACAGGAATGAAAAGAATGTGCTTTCATTAGGGCAGGGTGTGTGTGTGTGTGTTATACAAGGGGTAGCTATTGCCTGAACCAGGAGAAGAAATAGAAATCTGATGATTGTACAGTGTGTGAGATTCACCTTGAGATGATGAAGTCTGTGGACATCACTGGACTATCTCTGATGATCCATCTCTTCATCATCTTGGAGCAGTGAGAGACATCATCTATGGAGTGGCAGACAAAGTTTGTTCCTGTTTATAAAACTACCAGAAGGTCGGGTTGGCCAACACGGATAATATCCTCTATTACTCTATGGATAACTTCATGTCACAATAACAATATATGTCATGATATAGTATGTTTTCCACGTATTCTTTGAAAAAATTATCTGTACAAAACAACCACATACATCATGACTTTCTTTGATCAATTTTAACAGTACGGTAACAGCACTCCCAAACTAAGAGTATTCCATGGGGACCAGACGGGGTGAGAACCTGGTGTAAAAGATGCTGGATGGATTATATACAGTGCCTCCACCGACATATAGACACCTCAGAATCCCCCAGGACGAGCTGGAAGGTTTTGCTGGGAACAGGGATGTCTGGAATACTCTACTCGGTCTAACGCGGGTTAAGTGGAAGAAAATGGATGAATGGAGCTCCCACTATATAACTCTGTTATGAAGTCAAGTCACATCACTTTACAAAAGTCACCTCATGAAGCTTAACATGTAGAGCAGTTCTAGACCAAGTCTTTTATTATCGACTGATTTAATTATTAATTAATAGAGACCCTACATTCGCCACGAGCAAACACACTGCAAGTGGCGAGGAAAAACTTCTGCTTCATTTTAGCAGCCACCTGCCTTGACTGGTATTTGTTAGAGTTTATAGGATCCTTGATCATAACAAAAGACAGAAACCTAACATATGATCCTGCTATGGCCAGGTTTTATGGAAGATATGGCATTTTCTCTCCATCATATTTATTTGGATAATTGTTTTAATCTGCACGAATTTAACTATTAGTATCATAGAACTTGGCTCCAATAGTAGCTGATGGTTGCGCAGCCTCTACCAGTCACAAAGGGACACATATCACATCATTGTATTGCACAGTCTCCATTCCCGAGGTAACAGTGTAAACTGTGTGGTGTACCTTTTAGGGATGGGTGCAGTATGCTCTCATTAAATCTGGTCGAAGGAGAAATCTTCTGCCAGCCAATCGAGCCACAGTACAAGCTGCCATCACGGCAAACAACAGCTACAGGTGTTGAGAGGATGTCTGAGAGAGCGCGGCAGAACTGACGGCTGATCATCAACGTGTCAACAAGGTGGCTGTTACTACAATGTTACTACTGCTGGTAATTTCATTCAGACCTGGGATTAAAGACCGCTATCCTACAGACATGCTGGAGGAGTGGGGCATGTTGGCCAGTGTGTTTTTGTGTCCAGCTGGAAACAACAAACGTTTGTTCCCCATGATGCTCCTGTATATTTTTTTCTTTTGCGGTACAAAATAGATATTTTGTGAGATATCAAGTACTTGTTCATATCATAAAATGATACAACTACTCAAATATTGAAATGACTGAAAGTGCCCACGCCTTGTACCTTTAAGATATACTGTGTTGTCGGAGTCAACATCATCTGATCATGTTGTGGTTTTTCTGGATTAGGTTGCTCGCTATAGCCAGAAGCCTGTTACCGCCACTAGCTTGCTTTTCCCTTTTTTTTTTTAAATCTCAACTCAAAGGTTACATTAAGGAAATTCTGTGCTGTTTAGCTTTTTCCTTCTCTAAACTATCATCATTACATTGGCCTTTAAAAATTCAGTGTCAGTCAGCCTGTAGTAGAATTACATCCAGGATTAAAAAGGAGTCTATGTGGAAATTCTTTGTGTTTTCAGTGTATTTTTAAACATTTCAGCAGTTCTTCTTTCAAAAGGAAAATGTGTGATAGAATCTGTCGTTTGTATACACCAGTTGTTTGGCAGGTGGAGCAACAAGTTCTAGGATGCTGTAGGAAATGCAGCTGGTTTTATTAGAATTAAGGCAAGTGCTGTAGTCACATGTTCCATGTGAATTTTTAGCTTTACAATCTTAAGTGACTCAGGTGATGTCACAAAATCCCACAGTTGTTCTGACAGTGAATGTTTATACAGACGCTGTGATGGGAAGTTGGTGTGTGGTCTAAAACAATATAACAGGGAGAAGGAGGGGCAGGAAAGCCCAGTGATGTCAGGGGGAGGAAGAGGAGGGAGGACTGCCTTGCCTTGTCCTTTTTCCTCCTCCTCCCTGTTCCGCCTCCTCCCGTGTTGGAGAGAGAGAGATAGAGAGAGAGCGAGAGAGAGAGAGAGAGAGAGAGAGAGAGGTGGGGATCAGTAGGTGAGTGGACGGAGGATTAATCACTGTGTGTGTCAGTGGATATGAGGGAAGAGAGAAAGGAAAACGGACATGTCAACAAGACAATGAGGCCAGATCGAGAGTAAATAAAGTGAGATATCAGAAAGTAAAACTACACCGTGAGGAGTGGACGCTTTTTTTTGGAGCCGTGGGACCATCAGCCAGCTGAACTGCCATGTACAGTGGATATGGAGGTATGAAGCATAGAGAACCCGTGCGTTTCAATCATTAACTGTGTTTGTCAGGATGAACCTGCAGTTGCTGGTTTGTAACTTATTATGAGACGATGTCCAAACAGCACAACCACACAAGCTGACTCGCTCAAGGCTAATACTTTTGATTCAGTGGAGCTTCATGCGTTAAGGTTTGTGAAATAAGCACATACTTAATTACTTTGCTGATTGGAGTCAGAAGAAGTATTTCTCCTACAATTGAATCAGTTCATTTCACTTTAAAGGACAATTTGAACATTTCTACTATAGAATTCCATTGTCATTGGATTTCATTTGTAGAATATCCAGATATTTTAATCTTTGAAGGGCAGGTTCATTTGGTTTTCAATCCTCGGGGTTCCCTGCCAAAAGCAATTTCAATGTGAATGATGAATAAAATCCTAAATTAGGGTTGTTAACTTCCTGTCAGTGTGGAGACAATCAGTAAATGATCAGTACCTTAAAGATCACAGAGTGGAATTCCTTTAGAAATTAGATTTCCTTCACAGCTATTAGATCTTTTTAGGCTTTTTAGAGTTTTTTTTATTTGCACTGATACGAATATTCAGCCAATCCACTTCTCAATCCACTTTTTGGGTTTCACAGCAGCAGTTTAATATATGTATTTATATTTAGTTTTTCCTACTGTTATCCTAAAACATGATGTTCCTCCATGTAGTTTTACAGCAGATTTAATGTGTTTTGCGTCAAAACCACGGTGAAATGAATGCTGCCAAGTGTTTGGTTGGAGATTCTGGTTTGGTGTGCTAGCAGCAGCTCATGTAACCTGGAGCCTGTTGTGTTGATAGATCTGAGGAATGAGCGGCACAGATTTACCTCCCATTTTTTTCATTTTCTAGCTTGTAATTCCAACATGTCATTTGAACAGAAACTGTTTAGATTTTGTCCAGCTGTCCGTGGAGCCCAAAATACTTTATAGTATAGAAAGAAAGCAAATTATTGAAATACAAAAAAGAATTAATGTAATGTCTTTATGTACAGGCAGCCATTTTGCCATCATATAATTTTCTAAAAAAATAATCTTTTTTGATTTGGTAAAAATGAGTGTTTGCATTAGTTGGTTTTGTTTATTGTTGCAAGGTTATGTGTTTGTAAACTATTAGTAGTGATTATTGATATTACAACAGCTCTCTGCGTTGGCACTCAGACATTCATAATAATTTTTCAGACAGCAGTTTTCCTGGAAGTGGTTGCTGGGTTATTTCTGTGACTCAGTATTGGCATAAGTGACCCCCCCCCACACACACACTCACAGACACAGGAAGTTACTCCCCCCTGGGTTTCCTCCTCCCAAAGACAGTCACATGACGGAGAGGCTGAAGCTAAGCCGTATGTACATTATTAGAGGAGCTGAAGAGTTTATCATGAGATGAAGCAGAAATAATCGTAAAACTGACACTTTCTTCTCAGGAGATAGCACAAGTCTATGAGTCAGGTTCACAGATTCTAAAATCATATTATGTATACCTTAGTATAACCTTTAACCTTTTACATACCAGCCAGTTTCCACACAATGTTTTAGAGAAACATTCTGCAGTGCTCTCAAAAAAGATGACACACTTATGAAAAACACAGTAAACCAAACAGGATGTCATTTGCTCAGTCTTTTTGATTGAATTGAAAATGGTACATATTTAATGTTTAACTACATCAGCGTTACTCATTAAATTCTGACTTTTTTCTTGTATGTGAAGGTTTTTCTCATCAGTCCTGTTTAGAGACGCAGCTCACAAAACTTACATAAGAGATTTATTTTTTGCTATCCTGATGGGACGAGAGTCAGTTTACTTTAAAGCTTCATGTCGGCCAGTAAAGATCGCGGCTGCTTGTCTGCGGAGGGGACTAGGGAACATGCGAATGAGCTAAACCTGTTTTTTAACAGATTTGACTCACCAGCACAGACCAGGCCCACCTGCACCCCCTCTGATAGCCCAACCCCCACCCACACCTGTGCTACCCCCCTCCTCGTAGCTCCTCAGGACCGAGGCTTGGCAGCCAGGACCAATAAGGCCAGGGGACCAGATGACATTAACCCACGGGTGCTTAGGGTGTGTGCGGAGCAACTGGCAGGAGTCTTCACACATCTTTTTGACCTCTCCCTGAGGCTGAAAAGTGTGCCCACGATTTGGAAGACATCCTGTATAGTCCCAGTGCCCAAGAAGGGACGTCCCAGTGCTCTAAATGACTTCAGGCCTGTGGCTCTAACGTCACATGTCATGAAAACCTTTGAGAGACTGGTCCTGCAACACCTCAGGCCCCTGGTTCGCGGCTTCCTGGACCCACTGTAGTTTGCTTATCAGGCTGGCAATGGCGTGGAGGATGCCATCATCCCTCTGCTTCACAGAGCTTATATGCACCTGGATAGGCCGCCAAGCACTGTGAGGGTCATGTTCTTTGACTTCTCCAGTGCTTTTGACACCGTACAGCCAGTCCGTCCAGCTGAGAAGCTCTCGGTGATGCAGGTGGACCAGGACCTGGTGGCATGGATAACAGACTACCTCACAGACAGGCTGCAGTATGTTAGAGTGCAAGGTTGCTTGTCAGACGTTGTGACAAGCAGCAATGGAACACCCCAAGGAACAGTACTGTCGCTGTTCTTGTTCACCCTCTACACCTCCGACTTCTGCTTCAACTCTGGGACATGCCACCTGCACAAGTTCTCTGATGACTCCTCCATTGTTGGCTGCATTACAGACGACAAGGAGGATGAGTACAGAGACCTAATCAGGAATTTCTTGGGATGGTGTGACAGGAACCACCTGTACCTCCACATTGGGAAAACCAAAGAGCTGGTAATGGACCTCCGACACAGGAAGAGACACCTAACACCTGTTTTCATAAAAGGGGAGGGGGTGGAGATGGTGGACACCTACAAGTTCCTTGGGGTGCACCTAAATAACAAACTGGACTGGTCAAGCAACACCGAGGCCCTTTACAGGAAAAAACAGAGCAGACTGTTCTTCTTAAGGAGGCTCAGGTCCTTCAACGTGGACACCAGGCTGCTACAGATGTTCTACCACTCTGTAGTGGTCAGTGTCATCTTCTTTGCTACTGTGTGTTGGGGAGGCAGCATCGGGAGCGGTTGTGTAAACAAACTGAACAAGCTTGTGAGGAAAGCCAGCTCCGTGGTGGGGATGGAGCTGGACAGTGTGGAGGTAGTGACTGAGAGGAGAATGAGAGGAAACCTGAAGGCTATCATGGACAATCCCTCTCATCCATCAAGAGCACCTAAACACAGGAGCACCTTTAGCTACAGACTCATACAGCCACGGGCCTCAAATCGCTTGGGGGGCTCCTTCATTCCATCTGCCATCAGACTGCACAACAGCACAGCTCCAGCCCCTCCTAGCACGACCCACTCCACAGATTAAGGACTCAATTTGTACAGCGCTCTAGGATAATAAATCCTGATACTGCACATGTCTAACTGTTTATATATATATATAGATAGAATTCCTCACTATTCGGTATGTAAACTTCATGATACACTCCATGTATCTATTTATAAGAACTCAGGAACATTGCACTTTGCAGACTTTATACACAGAGGCCAGATTGTACATAATACTTAGTATATTTTTAATTTCTAGTATTTTAGTTTTTATTTATCCCTTTGCACTGCTACTTTCACTTCTGTACCGCTGTGTCAACCTGAATTTCTCCCAAAGGGGATCAATAAAGTTACATCTTATCTAAAGATGGAGATGGTTAGGAGTTCATTGTACACAAAAATGGTTTTTAAAGACCAAAAACATCAGTATAAATAAAAAGCTCTCAGCCAGCGCAAAGAGCCCCTACAAATTAAAATTCTGTGCTCCTTTTCTTTTATATGGATCTGTACCAAAATATAATTTTTCCTCTTTATCCTCCCATCAAGTTTTATTAAAATCCCTCCAGTAGTTTTTGTGTAATCCTGCTAATTGGCAAAAAAAACAAATGCACAGACCAGAAAACAAACCTCCTCGTTGTTGAAATTAAAATACCTCTTGCTAAGAGGGAAGCATGATAAACAAAGGGTCATCACTGCTGAAGCTTGGGGATTTTTTCTGGTGAAGAAGTTCATGGCTCAGGTCTTCCTGTGCCTTTCATTTCCTAACTCACCTCCAGTGAGACAGGAACTACTTTCCACTTGTTTATCTTAATTTTAATGATTAAAGTTACCATTCATCACTGTAACATATTATTATCGTGTTATCGCATTGTCATGTCTGGGTCTCCAAACTAAGCATATGCAGACCTCATTTACTGTACCTCATATGGCCCCTCTTCAAAAATGTAAAAGGTACCATTACGACAAATGTTTCAGAACAATGTTAAAACAGTTCCCTTTATGTAAGTTTGCATTAAATTACTGATTTTTATATTTACATATCTGATCTGATCCTTGTTCTCTTCCTGTTCTTGCATTTAATTTATTAAAGTGCTCTTGTATTTATCAGATTTCTGCTGGAGTATTGAGTTTGATTCATAAAACACGTTGTGCATAAATGAATCCTATTTGACTTGTCATCTGTAAATCTAAATCATCTTAACCTGACAGCACCTGCCTTTAGATTTTCTTCTATATGAGCAGCACAGTAGAGCGTTTATTCAGGAAGAGGTAATATTCAGTGGATCTTGTTAATGTTTTTATAAAGGCTGAATAACCTTTATTTGATTTTTTTTTTTTATATTATTGATCAGTTTATAAATAAAGTGTTTTTATTTTTTTAGTCATAGAAAGATCGCAGATCTGTGCTCCTCTGGGTTAAAGTTTCACTCTCATTCTTAACATTAGTGTGTTTTCCCACTGTGTGCGTGTGTGTTTGACATTCCTTACATGACAGAGATATGCACACCCAGTTTTCCTGTGGGCACACACACACAGAAATACCATTAAATAACTGGTGGTCTTGTGGTGCTTGTTGATGGTCAGTGTCTCTAGAGAAAAGCTGAGTTCAGAGACAGTAAGAGTATTTTATCAGTTGATATTTGTCATGATATATGTTTGCAATATGGCAATATTTATTTGTTTTATATATTTTTTTATATATTCATCTGGATAAAATTTCAAATATATGTATATCAATCCACATTTGTTGTGATATATTTGTGTTGAACATAACAATTCTCTTAAAACTCCACAGAACTGGAATTTGTTTTGAAGCAATACTCAGCTGCCAACTCAACATCTGCTTAAATCAATAAATGAAACATTTCTCTACATCTGTTCCACATTTTATTAAACTGTTCTCAGCACGTTTTGATGCAGATTACAGTTCTGAGAACAGCAGTGCAGCTTGTTTCTTCCTCTGTTTGCCATTTCAGGTACTTGCTTCATCTTGTGTCCGCGTAAGAATGTTGTAATCATTCTATGCATGATCTCCCCAGTCATCACAAACGACGATCAGGTCTTATCCAGAGGTTCAGGGTGACCTGTAATGACACTGGCTGATGCGCTAAACCTTCCCCTCAGGGTCTATGTCTGATGTACGTCCATTCATGTATACTTTCCTGGCACACCCCTGGCCTCCTTGATGAAATTCTATCTGAACTGCCATTGAGCCCTGTACTCCACCCATCTCAAGACTTTTTCTTTCGTTTCTCTGGAAATCTGATTAGGATGAATCATCGAGAACTGAGTGGTTGCTAATGTTTGGGTCACTAACCTAAGATTGGGATATTTCTAACTTCATTAGCATTAATATGTTTTTATCAGTAGATAGGATTTTCCCCATCTATAAAACTTATACACTCTGCAAAAATAATATGTGTTAAGTGAATGAACCCTTCAGTCCATTTATAAAGGATCATCATATAATCAATTCTGATATTGATATTTCATTGACCTATTTTTTAAGCTCTATAGGCTACCACCAGTTTATCATAGTTTTACATTTTCTTATTTATGTATTGCTGTTTTTATAATACTAATATTTATATATTTACTGTATTGTGTACAATAATGTGTTTAAAACATGAATTATTGTCAGGCACCATGTATTTGTTGAACTACCCTGCTCTTATAGGTGAATATTGGTCATCATTAATGAGGTATAAACAGTGTTGGGGGACAGGAGCTGTTTGTGTTTCCAGAATGCTCTGGGAGAGAGAGGCCAGAGAGCAGCAGACAATAGGTGTGGTGTGACAGTCGCTCAGCACAGAGGCGATCAGTGTCGCAGTGTGTCCGCGATGGTGTGACTGGAATCTGTTGTTATCATTGTGCGGGACCGGACCACAGTTTGGACCAGGTAGGGAACACTAAACTCAGTCTGCTGGATTTCATGTCTGGATGAGCCTGAGTGGAGCTGAGGCTTCATTAAACTGAACTGATTGATGCTAATTGATCAGCTCATGAGACTGTAATAATCACGCTGGAGGCTACAGAGTAGAAAGGACAGTTGGGTGGGTGTGACAGAGAAATGTGCCGACTACCGCTGACCTGTCTGAACTGAGAGTTTGACAGAGACATGGAGCCCCAGCAAGGTTGGTGTTTGTTTTGAGGTTTAAATCTCGTTATTCTGTGGTGATGGTTCAGAACATTCTCAATACCGCTGGAAAAACAAGAAGTGCCAGATGAATTTTTTGTCATTCATTTTAGATAATTTTTCCAAATAATGTCTCAGCTCCACCAAGGAAGTGTATTTGTTTGGAGTGGGATGACATTTTTAGAAGAGATCTGAAATGGCCAAAGGAACAGTTGATGAGATTTTGTTGATGATATGGATCACCATCTGGATCTGGGAGTTTTTAAAGGATTTTTCAATGTTGTGAGATAGGACCAATTTCAACACAATTAGAAAAGGCAATGGTTACAATTTTCTTGGATTATTCTGATTCCATTTTTTTTTTTGTTTATTTTTGTTTTTGTGTGACAACACCAATCTTTGCAGATCCCAATTTTTAAAGCTAAATTTGACAGCATATACAATCAAAGAAATAAACTTTTCATCAAAACAAATGATTGGTTTCATTATCGAAATTATTCAAATGAGTTAAACAACTCTTAGTTTCAAATATTTTAACAGATAACATGGCGTTGCTCTTTTTCCCTAGTTTTACTTGTCTCAAAATTAAGTCTACGGGTTACAAACCTAAATCAGTGTTAATTTTGGCATCTATTTAAGATTTAGGCATCTATTTAGGCTTAAGTCTTCAGATGAAAATGCTTATTAGTTTTAGTCACTTTAATTCATTTAAATTTTAATCTAGTTTAGTCATCAAAATGTCATTACATTTTCATCAAGTTTTAGTTAATATGTTTATTCTCTATAAAATAATTCAATTCAGGCTGTGATTGTTGTCTCCTGTTGTTGTAAGAGCAGCACTGCTGCTTTAACAAAGTGTATGGTAGAGAGAGAGTGAGTGAGCGACAACAAAGCTTAGTGAGGGAAAAGTAGCAGTTAGCGGCTAGTTAGCAGTCTAGCTGTGTTTTAAACGTACAGTAACAAACTAGGTTATGAGTAAATACAGGCTTACAGCTTCTCCAGACCAAAGTGAAGTCTGCTGTGTGTTATTTCACTACTGCTGCTGAAAGTAAAGGGCTTATTCCCGAAGCACATCTCCACTGTTCCCACACAGGAATATAGAAGACGCTGCTTGCTTGTGGCTGGTTCTGAGCGCTGACTTGTGCTAACACTATCTTTAACTTTATGGTTTTTCAGCTGGGTGATAGTGTTTAAGTGTCTGATTACGTTTGATGTTCCAAACCTTTTCATGGTGGTTCCCCCGTGGTTTACTTTAGCTTTACATGTGTTACAAACTGCAAACTTTGTGTCTTCTTCACTCGCAGTGAAGAACTTCCACACTACTAACATGTTTCTGTTGGCATGTGGCTGTGGGGTGCGAGCGGCTGGGATGTTTTTACCTGCCCACTGTGTATCACAAAAGGTGCATGCACAGATATTTTTGAATAGTCAGGCTAGATTGGCATACTGCCCTCTTCTGTTTTTGATGCCTTTTTGCACCCACTCTATCAGCTGTTCTGGAATGTAGGAATGAAATGGCTAGAACCGATTGGCTTGTAATTGGAAATTCTAGGGCTTCTCCGCCAATTTCCTGTCACGTTAAAAACCGTTCAGTTTCAGTTCTGGACCTGTCAATCGGTGCATTTCCACAAGTATTGCACAAAATGTTCAGCCTCGGCAGAGGTCGACACTGTCAGAAACTAAGGTAAGCGAAGGGAGTGATGAATGGAGAACCTAATACTGAACAGTGTAGGAGAGATGTACTATAAGTGTTAGCTCAGTGGATTTCAGGTGCTCTGTACTCATGTCTGATAAGAGTTCTGTTCTCTTTCACTGTGGACTCATGATATAAGGGGTTAGGGTTAGGTTGACATTGACATATTTTTCTCTGCTGCCGTATTACAATATAACTATGCAGGAGTTTTTAGTAGAAGGTTTGAATTGCATTACGTAGAAAGACTTGGTCATTGTAGCACTTTCCTGTAGTAGGTTTGACACTTTGAAGAATTTGGTCTCCTGAGCTGATGCTGTCTCCTTGCAACAGTTTGACTTATTTCATCGGATGTCTGGATGTTTTCAGATTAACAAAATGATCTTATGTTAATACGTTTTATGTTGTTGAATTTGTATCTCTGAACTGAAGTGTGTTTTTGGATTAATCCCTAAAAATAGAACCACCTCTGAATGTCTCTGTTGTTAGCAATGTTGTTAGCTTTCAACTGGCCAATGACTGAGTCCATCAACTTGCCAACTTGGTTGACACGTGACTACAAGGGTATGTCTCCAAAAATCCTTGATGATCACTCAGAAATGGCAGCTGTAGTAAAGACAACAGCACAACAGGGGAAACATCAGGGTCTAGCTATTGTAGGATGTAGCGGTACTCTGATCTCTGATAAATGCTAGACTGACCTAGAGCGGAAAAGACAGTGCTACGCATATTTTACTGGAAGTAACGTGACATCACCTGTTATCACTTAATTTACACTGGTAAATTAAGGCACTGGTGAAAACAACAGGAATATATAAATTTTCAGACGAACCAATAATCAGAAGAACTTCCTGAAATTTTTGATTTTTTTTCCCAGTCCCTAATATTTATACGATGGAATGAACTGTTCATATATTAATACACTGACTTGGATCATCAAATGATTTCGTATATCAGCAGGACTTAAATTCATCAGGTATAGTTGTGCATTCAGCCAAATCTCACTTTGGCCATATTACTGTACATGCAGTAATATGGATTGTGTCACGATATTGTATTTGATTTTGTCATATTGTAAATTGTGCCTCCCCTTCTGCCTAAACAAAAACCTAACTAGATAAGTGTTCCAGAGAACTGGTGTGGATTGAGAATTAATGCTGATTTCGGTGACTGAGAGACCTCAGATGTGTCTGACCATGACACTCTCACCATGAAACACTGTATAACTGATTAACATAATCTTGAAATTTTCGACTTGGTACTGAGCGGAAGCAGAAACCTTTAACGATGAAAGACTCTCAGTATCAAAAAAAGGCATAGCTTTGTGACCATGTGATGGTGCATCAGGAAGTCAAACAGGAAAGTTCCTAACTTTGATAATCCTGTATGACTGAGTTTTTCCACTTTCTTTGTTTGTGCAGTCTGCACCTGTGTCATCCTATATCTCTCCTCCTCTGCTCTCTGCGGTCACCACTTATTGACTTAACCCAGTTTAAGTTCACCCACAGAGACCCACAGCACACGCAAACACACATTCTTTGTGATTCTGTGATGGATGTAGTTTTATCTCTACACTGTTGATGTTTTCACATTCTTTCACTCTAAGTTCTTAACTTACACTAGCTCAAAGTACTCCCTCCACTGCTTGTGGCTTAAATCCAGAGGAGTTAAACTTCTCTGGTCGTCCAGATGACTGCAGCCCTCAGGACGATCTCCCTTTGTTCAATTTCCTCTCAGGAGAGGCAGTTGCTTCTGACTTCCAGTCGGATTGTGACATTTCCTGTGTCGTGGGAGGGGTGAGGGTGTTTTCTTGCAAAGGCCTTTCAGCTGTTTGACAAAACAGGATACAGAACACTGGATAGGCCACGGTAGGAAAACACTGCTTTTGCTGACAGAAATTAACTGCTGACTTAAGCCACAATAACAAAACTCATCTAATGTCAGTTTCAAGGCCACGACAACAAAATCAGGCTGCTTGATGGAACATAACACAGTTTACCCATGTATCAAATAAAATGTATTGTGTCTATGTGTCAAACATCATTTATCCATGTACCAAGTACCATATGTGTATCAAACATTTGATTTTACCTATCATCCCTCTTTTATCCATGTATAGCGTTTAGGTGTGTAAGGATAATTCAGACAGGATTTACTATAAACACTCAAACTCCTCCTTTGAAGTTAATGTAGCAGCAGAATGTGGTCATGGAAGAAGAACTGGATGTCACTCCAGAGCAAACTGATGTTGTTCAGTTGTAAAACTCGTTTAGCGGGCTGTTTGTTAGATATAATCACCATAGAGTGATACAAGATTTGAACACAATGATTAACCATGTTGACCTCTGACTGAGTTATTAATTGAATTGACACTGTTTATTGACAGCTGATATAATGTGTGTGGTCCTGTTTTTGCAGTCTGATTGCTGATTTTTTTCTTTGTTCACTGCTGGTGTTTTACAGTTGCTTTACACAGTAGACACACTGAGCATCTCATGTTTGAGAGCTCTGAAAGATGATCTCTAGTTTAAAAAATTCAACTCAAAACAGAAGAGTGACCATCATCACTTGTTTTTTTCCGTACCGTCCAGCTGGATCTGTGGTAGTAAAATTGAAGTTCACAGTGTAAATAAGTACCCTCTTAGTTTTTATCTGTGCAGATGTTTAATGTGTTTTCACCTTGCTTTGTCTGACCCGTCCCTGCTTTTCACCTGGTACTGCCTGCCTGTCCATCTTTGTGTGTGTGTGTGTGTGTGTGTGTGTGTGTGTGTGTGTGTAAAAATACCTCAAAACTACTGCACAGATCATTTCCAAATTACACAGCAGTATTAATATGGTATGACCCGGCATGCTTGGATAAATGTAGTCCCAGGGAGGCCGGGAAGATATTATAGGAGGTGGGTACAATGGACTCAAATTCAGTGTACACCCTTTTAAAGCTTTTATAATGGTGGTCTAAAATGATTTCTTAATATTTTTGTGTTGTTTGTTGTTGGCACCGTATCTGACTTTTAATACATACATGCAATTTAGTGACCGAACCAAAACGACCTGAAATCTGTGTGAGAGAGAGAAGTTCTGATTTAATAAACTGACCTTATATCAGTGAGGAAGACACAAAGCCAACAGATTCATCAAGAACGTTGTGTTTTCTGTGATGGTTATAATAGATCATACTGCATCACTTTTTAACTTTATTCACATTACTTAACACTGCTAGCCGTGCTAGTTTGGCAAGGAAGCTTGCCGTACTTAAGCTGACACTAGTCCAACAGTCCAGACTTTGAGGCAGTGGTGCTTTGGCACGGTGGTGGTCTAACGTGAGCGCGCCCTTAATCACATTGTCCGTATTGTTTGCCTGTGATCTGGAGCCAAACATAAAAATCTTTAGTTTTCTCTCACAAACTCTACACATACGGTCCTGGAAAATCTGTCGGAATGATTTTCCAAAATGCCATAGCTCATATGTGAGCATACGTAAGGTATATAATAGGCTAGTTCAAATACTAATAATGCTAGTTATTAGCACTTGATTTTATATTGCTGCACTTTTTTTTACTGTCAGTATGTCTTCACATATGTATTTCCTGCTCGAGTATGATTTCATTTCAGTCAGTTCTTTGATATGAATTGATCACATTTGCACATCAACGGACTCTTTTGTAATCCAAACAAGATTTGTTTGCATTACACATCCAATTACAGCCTAAAAAAAACCTCAAAAATTCTAAAAAGAGATATCCAGGTATACACCGGGGTGTGTTTTTTTTCTCGGAAGTGTGTGAGAGGGATTACAGAAACGTGGCTGATCAGTCCTTCATGCTGTGTTGTCAGCTGTCTTTCATGGCTCTTTTCCTCTGTTCAGGGATTCCATCCCGAACTCTCTCCACCATGTCGCTGTCTGTTCGACCCGTCAGACGCCCCACCTCCAGATCCATCACTAGGAGCCAGAGCTTCACTGGAGTCAACACCCACGACAAACCCTACAGGTAGATACCCACACTGTGTGTGTGTGTGTGTGTGTGTGTGTGTGGTAGAAACAATTGATGTTGGTCTGATTTGTATTATTATGATTTAACATTCAGATAATCAATATCTCCCAAGATACAGTAGATTTACACAGCACATTTGTTTTTACAATTGATTGATTACATGTTCGTGATGCGGAAGAACTCTTGGGACACAGAATTTCTGTTTCAGAATTTTTTTATTGGATGGATTGATGAGTTCAGCTTTCATCCAGATGGTAACAAGTGAAGGGAACAGTCGTACAGGTTGTCACTCTTTAGTTGTGGTCTGACTGAAGTGGGTATCTTGTAACAATTAAGAATACAGTTACAAACACTTTGTTCTGTTTCTTAATATGACCATTAGCAAGGATTCTTTCAGATTTCCTGATTCCTGCTTTATCTAGCAGGGCCGGCATGCTGTGGAGCCATGACATATGCCCATGTAAAACTAAAAGCAGAATTAAATCTAAATGATTATGGAGACAACTTGTGTGTTTCTAAATTGTCATATTGTTGAAGCAAAACCAATGTTAGGAATATGGCTACTGTCCAATGCAAATACAATACACATTGCTGTAATTTAAGGTCAACTTGTAGTTACCAGACACATCTTCTGAACCACTTCTTCCTCTTTCGGCTTTACCTAGCTTTTCAAAGAGTCACCACAGTGAATCATCTTCCTCCATCTCTCCCTGTCCTCTTTTTGTGTCACACCAACTAGCTGCATATCCTCTCTCACCACACCCATGAATATCCTCTTTGGTCTTCCTCTTTGCTTCCTGCCTGGTTGCTCCATCTTGAGCATCCTTCTACCAATATATTCGCTGTCCCTCCTCTGCACATGTCCAAACCATCTCAATCTGGCCTCTCTAAATTTGTCTCCAAATCTTCAAAGCTTTGAACCACTAGGGGCCAGTATTTTTGCTACCCTCCCAATGACACCAAATAAATGCAGACTAAACAAAAGCAGTTTCCTCAGAAAAGTAAGTTAAATTTCTCACATCACAAATTGAGTCTCATCTCATAAAATGAATGTAATGTTGTAAATAGGGCTGGGACTTTATTGCGTTAATGTCGATTAATGAATTACAGGAAAAACAACGTGTTTAAAAAATGATAAAACAATTTAATTGCACTTTAATTTGCAATGCTGAACGTTTCTCAGTGCATGAGTTATAGGCATACAGATTATACCGACGCACAATGTGATGTCAAAGCCATGATAAGCATGATGCACAAGGCAGATGAGACTGCACTGGTGGAAGGGAAATTTAAATATAAAAAACTTCCAGATGGAAGTACAAACAAAAATGCTGTCCTTTGCACTTTATGCAGGAAGGAGTTTGCTTATCACAGGAGCACTTCCACCCTTGATCACCACCTCAACGCAAAACATGTTGGGGCTAATGCGCAGCTCAGTAACATTAACTTAGCTGCTATAGATGATAACTTTACTAGTACAAGCAAGCAGTGTCACCAGTCAACACTCATCCACAAGTCGGGGTTCAGATTCAGAAACAAAATGTCGAAGACCGCGGCGGACAAATTGACCAATCCACTGGCAGATGGATTGCTGTGGACTGTAAAGACTCTCCCTGGTAGAAGATAAGGGCTTATAAGAGGCGCTGCAGATTGCTGTGGCTGACGCAAATTACGAACCGCCCAGAAAGACAATGTGAAAAAAAAATCAAGCAGCTGTATGAGGACGAAAGGAAAGTTAAACAGGGTGTGGCTCTGAGTGGGGATCACTGGACCTCTGTTAGCAACAACAATTACCCCGGTGTGACAGCTCATATTATAGTTGATGACTGGAAACTTCAGTCATTTGCCTTGAGCGTGCAGAAGACCACTTCTAGGCACCTTGGAAATGCCTGTGCAGAGGACTGAAATGGGATTGTTTTCATGTATATGGAATGACTTACCAACTAAAATCTGGGAAAATCAAAATTTATAGCCTCTTAGTCTGTTGCATCAAAGATTTTTGCTCAGTCTTGTTTGTCATACAGGATGTTTGAAAAATGGCAGCAATTTAAGTCAACCAATACTTTGGCATTTTTCTATGGTCAGGATTTCCACTTATCTGGAACAAACTATGTTTGCTCTGTGTTTTTTTTTGCACTCATCTGTTGGTCTGTGTCATAGTCTGATGGAAAATAAACATGTTTTTGATATTCAAACTTATGTATATTGATTTACTCATCCACCAAAGTTCAATTTACTTCTCATATCAAATATTGAAATGCAATTAAAATGTGATTAATTTCAATTAATTAATTACAAAGCCTATAATTAATTTGATTATTTTTTTGAATCGAGTCCCACCACTAGTTGGAAGTAAAGGAAACTTTATTATAAAAACAGAACAAGTATACACAAAATAAACAGCGCAGCAACACTAGATAACCAGTCAAAACAACACGGTATTATTTATCTTGTTCCTTTAGGTTATCTTACAGCTATCTTAGCTCAGATGTAGCAAGAAAAACATCCACATCAAACATTAATGTTATATCTACGCCAATTCCAATATTTTTCACTTAATGTTATTTTTTTGTCATTACTTGCACACAAGGTAAGTTTGTATAAACAGCCAAATTTTAATCTTAATTACAGTTTTAAAGAAATTGATACAAGTTCACAACCAAACCATAATTACTCTTGTTTCACTCCTTATCTTAGCTCATGAACATGGTCTTTTTCCTGGAGTGGATATTTGGGATAGTGATAAAGGTTGTTTAGCTTTAGTTTTGGTAACATCTACAGTACATGGTTGAAAAGCCATTGTGCCAGCTCTTCCTTGTTCCCTCATGTTGCACACTTAAGGCTGCATTGACTCACTAAGGCCTAAGGCAACATGTGGTATTACAAGAAAAGACAAGCTGTAACTATCTGTACAGTAGACAGTTTGAATGCTAGTTCCAGTAACTATTTCCACAATACAATACACAAACATGATGGATATATCATCACAACAGTTTGTTTTTGGGTAGTTCTTCCAGTTATGATGATAATTTAAGTTTATTTTTGAACTGAAATATTGTCTAAATCTTTCATATTTCCCCTTAAAGTCATTTTGCATGTACTTTTTATGCCTCCATGACGGCGGCAGCAAGGGCTGGAAACATCATATTTTTGGGTTGTCAGTCCATCTGTCCAGGCCATTCTTGTGAACACAATATCTCGAACGCTTTGAGGGATGTCCTTAAGACCATGCGCTTCTGTCCACTTTGATTTAAAGATGAACTGATTAGAGTTTGGAGGTTATAGGTTGAAGGTCAAGGGCACTACTGCCTAATGTGGGCCACACATATAAGCATTAAAAAAAAACACAGACAATTGGCTTTGATCAGTAGCTCAGGATTGAGTGGATGGTCACACACACGACTTTCACTCAGGATAGGCTATGGCTCAAGGAAGGACCTTGTAGAACCTTGTCTTTGTGAGGGTGTGACGATACCCTCAGCTCACGAGACGGGACGATACATGATATTGGGTTCACAAGACGAGATGAGATTTCAACATTACTTTTAAGAAAACTTTAATGATGACAGTATGACTGTGAAAACTGCATAGAAATAGCAATCATGTGACTGAGTCACAATACACTGCAGGTGCTTTTTGAAATATCTCATAACTATCTGAGACTGCGTATGACCGACCTTCAACATTGGAATATGGCTGAAATATCTAAGTTTGATAAGTAATCAAAACAACATGGGTGTAAAAATGAAATGCCAGCTGGGATGCTTGCATGAACTATGTATGGAGGAGTCGCCGAAATCCCTGATTTTCATTTTGTTTCCCTTTTCAGTGTGAAATATAGATTTAACCTTATAATGAAATACTAAAACAATAAAGATTTGTATTGAATGTCTAATAGATCAGCAGCAATATCACTTTCATGGGGGAAAGTTAAATTAGTTTGAAAAAAAAAAAATCCGTTTGATGAAACTGATCTGGGATCCAGTGAGGATGACAATGAGCTGATGGTACTGATGTTGTCAGGAACCTGTCGGTGTTCAGC
>KV751352.1:196449-215211 GCA_001698575.1 Mola mola
GAAGGGGTGGAGACTGTGGGGCTGGCTGTGAATGAGGAAACCGCAGCTGCTGCCGCCGCCAATGGAGATCTCACACCGGAGATGATCCTCAGCATGATGGACCGATGAACACACGTGTCCTGACTAAATTAACCTCACCCGCCTTCATGTGATGGGTTAATGTGGTGTAAAAGCGACCGTGCACAGAAAAGATACGCCATATGTAAATAGTACATCTGCAAGTACATACACACAGAAACACACAGTGATATCACCTCCTACTTCGCATCCAGAAGTTGACCAAGCAACAACTGTGCTTTGGTTTCAGTTTGACTCCTCCTGGATGAATTTTTGTTTGTTTCTGCTCACTTCCTGTCAGTCTGCCCACACACTGCACCTAATGTTCAGCTTCTTCGCCAGGAGACGTCACATGATCTACCTTCACTCTTCTATTTGCTCGTCTTGCAACTCTTGCTGATTCTGTGAATTCCAGGCCTATGTATCTGTGTATATAGATCTAAATGTAGTTTTCCAATGAAATATAGTTTGCCTCTGATGCCCTCGTTCAGTCTGGCTGGCTGTTTCTACACTGGGTGTTTTCTAGCAGGGTGTAAACAGATTGTTCCTTATACATGAGGATGTTTTTCAGCTCTGACGCCTACACTGCTGCCTTCCGCCAGGTTCCGACGGAAACATGCAGCAGCCCGAAAATGAAGCTGTTCATTCATTTCTGAAGCACCTTCACGGTTGGAGATGAACTTGTTTTTAGCCTATCCGTCACTGATGGAAAGTTTCTCTTGTTCCTTTTGGACCGCATTTTGAAGGGGAAAGTAGAGCTCAAGTTGAAATGATGCCTGGTCCTGCCATCTCTAGTAAGCTGGTTAAACTTTATAATGAAGTACATAAATTTAATAATTGAACCATTTCTTGAAGTCAGAAACCAGCCATCAAAGACAAGAGTCAGTGCTCACACCATGGAGATACACATTTTAAGCCCTTTATTTTTGGCCTTTTAATGTTTTTATCCGTTTGTATGGAGATGACGGGGCATTGAGGCGTTTATGTGCACTCTAAACGTGTTTGTGACACACTTGTTTTATGCTCCGTGTCCACGACTTTTGCATCAGAAAATGATCATTTTGGGGTTGCTTGTGGTTGGTTCAGTTCAGACATATGACAGAAGTCACTCTGCTGATAGATGACAGTCGGTGTCACCTTTTAAAGAACAAGATGTTTGTTCTGCACCCATCAACATTTTCTACCTAATCATATTCAGCTATAAAATGATGTGTAAAATGGCTTTATCGTACTTCTTTTGGCAGGTTCTTATAATATTTTCAAAAAGAGGGCACTTCTTGGAAGCTGTATTTTATTTGCTTTATTGTGTCAGGTAATCGGATAATCCAGATCAGCCGAGATGGTACACTATTTCAGTTATTTTTATTTTATGTAAGAGTGAGGTATGTCCCCACCTGTTTCCAGTTAAACCCTCTGGTTTTAGTTTTAAAACAGGTTTAATAGGTCATGATGTATAAAAAAAAATGCTCATTAAACTGTATGACTGAACCATTGTTAAATCTGAGATGTCAACAGGAAACGATAGTGTGGTTTTTTTGTTTCTTTTCATGTTTTTTTTTTCACATGACCCTTTTTTCTAAGTTCAGAGACCAAGAAAAACGATACTGAAGAAACATTATTAAAAATGAGCAACTGAAAAATAAAATTATCTAATGGGCTGTGACTGTCTTCATGTCTTTTCACTGTTTTGTGTTTAAACAGTAACATGTCCAGGCTCTCGGATGGTTATATGTCAAGATTAAATAAAGTTCTAATAGTCTGATTCTCTTCTACATCCATGTTTGACATGACTGTTTAGACTTTGTAAAAGTGCAGATTTCCTGGCTGTGATGTGTTTCTCAAAGTGTGAGGTGAATTCTCTTCTACATTTATTCACATTCAGTAACAGCACCAAACAGGATGTGTTCATGAGCAAAGATAAGTGCACAATAAGACAAGGCAGCACGTGGTTAGATCTCTGCATATAACGCTGCAGCCAGTTGAGATATACATCGATGTTTTTCATGTGATCAACGTCCTGCCTTTAACAGCCAGCTTGACCACTGTCTGATTCAGTCGTAGAGGTGGAGTACTGACAACAGTAAATGATTACAGTTTGACTTTTTGTGCATTTTTGTTCCAGTTTTTGCATTGAAATCTTCAGTATGCACTCCGTCTGTCTGAACGTGAAAGGTAAGGTCAACAAATTTCAACATCTTTCTCTGACTATAAATCACATCCTTACTTTCAGTTACCAGTTTAAAGCTGAAGTGGTCAAATCCAACAGGTTTATTTTGTTTTATTTTTTATTAACTTGGGATAATGTTTTGATTAAACTGTCTGTTAATGGGGGAGTCTAGTTTGTGATGCAGAATTTTTATAAATCAAGAGAAGTTGGTAAATGCTATTGAAACAGACTGTGAGGAGTTTACTGGTAATTACTTGTAGAGTAAATGTGCACCAGTGGGTTATATCATTTCGGGTATCTTGTCTGTAACAGCACACTTGACTGAACCAGTAAGTCTTTACAAATATCAGCAGGACTGGTCTGCATTGTTACGTCCAGTTTTAATCACATTTGAATCGGATAAATGTAACAGCTGTTCCCATTCCAACAGTGGTGACCTGACTGACATCAGAGGAAACATAAGTGTGTGGTTTCTACATGTTATGAAATGAGCATAGGCTTAGATTTCTCTGACATATTTTTTTTTTTTGTCATTGTTTCCATCCTGACCGCCAAAATAGAATGTAGAAAGACTCAATATGAACATGCCAATGAAGCCAAGGAGATTAGATATTTTAATATTGTCAACAATAATTAAGAGATTTAAATAAAATTTGGTTTGTGTTAATTCTATACTGTGGTTCTCTTTTGTATGCGCAAAAAATGTCCTGAATTTCTGCACTATGGATTTGATTACTATATGTTTCATCATAATTTCATATTCCAAAAACTCACTTTCATGTGTAATTTTGTCAGTGGTGATATATACAAACCAATTCAAGATCACTTTCACAGCATTGTACCTGAAAGAATCCTTTAAAAATTCCTAGAACCAGACCGGATCTTGATTACCTTCGAAATGCAAAGGGATCTAAGTTGGCTGAAGTCCCACCTCTGGTAACATTTTTACGCAAACCTGTCCAGTAGTTCACTTGTAATCACCTAACAAACACACATACTGTACATACCCACAGACAGTAAAACAGAACCTCCCCAGTGTGAAAGTTAAGGATGCAGTTTGAGATATGACACGAATTTATATCTCAAAAGTCCAAATCTGAACTTTAACACAGTTTCTGGACAACTGTGTTGATGTTTCTTTGCATTGTTTTGTGAGGTTAGCATGCTAACATAGCTCGCGTTGCCACAGTTATTTCCCTTAATAAACCGAATTCCAAGTTTTTTTAATCTTTTATCAAGTTGAGCTTTATCTCTTCATTAACTCAACTCATCACTCAAACAACACGGACACAAAATTAAACAAAAGGCTTGATTTGTCTACCAACAATCATTTAAAAAAAAACGTAAGTCTGCAATTCACAGAGTAAGATGTGAAAATATTTTTTCGCTCGCTGCTAATGGCTGACTGTCTGGCTGTCCCCTATTGTCAAACTGGCCTCCAGCGCTCTTAGCGGCTGTGTCCGCTTCCAGTTTGGTTTCCTGCTGTGATCTGTAGCACAGTGACGGCAGTGGTTCCTCCGCTAATATGCTCACTTATGATTCTTGAGCCAACGCCGAAAAGCATTTTTCAACTAATTAGTCAATGTCTCCACCATCACCGTTATAAAAAAAGACCTCAAACTGTCTTTGACCTAATTAGAAACTGTTGATCTTCTTAACTGAAGCATGGAAGCGTGCAGTCTGTGCTATGACTCACCTGAGCAGTAGTCTTCATCACATACCTGGGGTCAGCCCTGCCAGGTGTCAGCTGCTATGTGTGTGTGTGTGTGTTCCTGTCAGCAGATCAGATCTCAGAGCTTCTGAAGCCTCATGCCGTCTGTGTGGTGATGCCTGTTGTTTTGAACCCGTCCACTCAGCCCTGTGACAGATGTATGGTGAGTGATGGACAGACTACAGAATTCATTTGGACCAATTTTATCTGTTATCCCACATTCAAACCGAACTCCAGACCCATCAGGTCCTGAAAGCACCGTGTAACTTGATTTGTGAAGTTTTGCGTGATTTTTTGCAGGAATATGCATATGTAAAGTGCAATGATGTAATAAACTAATACTATAAAAGTCTTAATGTTACACCTGTATGCTTATCTGATCTTCAGGGTTTCTGAAATCTAGTTTTCACACCAAAAGTATGAGTTCTATACTCTTCCCAATGTAAGGCCCTCATTGTTCCTGCAGGGGGAGCTACAGGTCTGTCAGTCTAATGTCTGCCTCCCTGTCTCAGGTACTGAGTCTATGGAGAAGTTTCCTGATCACCAGCAAACATCCCATCAGGGTAAATGACAGCTGAACTGAAAAATTCTGAATAACATAACAGTGACAAATAAATAAATAAATAATAATAACCTGTGGGAAGCAGGGTAAGACATAAGGGGTTTCATGTTTGTTACATATTTTGTCATCACCAATGAACTTATCATGACCACTGACCTAAATAAACCTTCTCTTACTAATTAAGATACTTTGGTTTCACTTAAAACCAGTATACCAGTACACAGTACCAGTACAAACCTGTGTGTGTGTGTGTGTGTGTTGGTGTGTAGGTGGAGAGCACCTTCAGTTACTTGGAGATTCGCTCCATCAACATTCACAGTCTCTCACAGGTACACTCTTCATGTAGTCATACTTCTGCCTTTATGACACATCTTGGTTCAGCCATGTGTGGCAGCTGTCTTGTGTGATGGTTCTCTCTCTTGTATGACAGTTTTGTGCGATAGTTGTTTGATGTCAGTCTGCAGCTCAGGGGGACGTGTGAGTGTCGAACATGTACTGTATGTTTGTGTTGCAGATTCTGTTGGAGATGGACAGACAGACTCTGTCTTTCAGTGTGTTGCAGATTAAGGATCTCGAGGCCATGGTCAGTCACATGACCAGCGCACTGAAAAGGATCTTTCCTGATTCCTCTCCAATGTGAGTCTGTCCACAACCCGACACTTTACTGTTTCCTTCCTTGGTCACAAAGGTTTGCATACTGCGTGTTTTGGAGATTGGTGTTAATCTTCGATGATCCTCCTTCATCACATGGTCATTACTTTTATCGCCGTTGAGCTCTTGCTGCACTTGTTGCCGTTTTTACGCATTTCTCTCTCGAGCTGAGAAAAGAGATGTAGAAATTCTCTGACATCATCATAATGTCAATACTGTAAATATACAGATGATCAGGAATCTATCCCAAAACATTCTTCTAAAACAATTTGAACTGAATTACACGTTGGTCTGGTACAGCATGTCATTTTATTTCTCTTTCCTCTGTATCCTGCCACCAGCATGTATTGAAGAATTTTAATCCTGCAGTAGTTTGTCCATGAAGGACGGGAGATCATGTGACTTGAATCCTAGTCTGGATGAGCCAGCAAAAATCTATACAAATAACATTTTGTTGATTTATTAAGAACATTTATGAATATCACCTTTTCAGAATGTTTTTTTAAGTCTTTCAGTTTGTCAGTTTCAGTTTTTTATGACCAAATATTTGATAACTCAGGCTAAATGGAGTGTAATTATTTAACATTTTAGCATTCACACTACTCTTAGTGTTTCTAAACACAAATCCACACCAATTCATTAATTCACTCATGCACTCATTCAGTCACTTCAGAAGTGATATACTTGATGATCCACCTTGAACACAAAGTGCTTCCATTCTTCTGTTAGTCCTGTTGTTCTTTGTTCCAACCTCAAACCGAGTATTTCCTGTCGTTGAACATGCAGAAAGCTGTTGAGGATGATTCCTGCAGACATGGAGCAGAGATTTCTCTCACTGATCACTGTGATGGAGGAGCAGCTGCTTGCTCAGCCCACCTCCTGTGGTAGGATAATGTTTATACAGCTGTTTTAGCCATTTATCCACAAACACACACACACACACACACACACAAACCTAATCCTAAGCACAACCCTAATTCTTATACAACACCTTGAATCAATCCTTAACCTTCCAAAAACTGTGACATGGTTTCTACATGTGCACTAGTCAATGTGCAGAGCAGCTTAACTTGCATCAGCATCACCTCTGCTGTCACAGGAAGTGGTGGTTGCTCCGTCGCTGAAGCTACCTGTTAGCTAAAATGATAGCCGCTATCACTTGCCTCTTCAGCTACTCTGGTCAACTTTCTGTTCTTAATGAAAATAGGTCATCATTACATAACTATTTGGGTCTAAAGATCTTTACAGCTCCCACTTTTTCTTTTGTTTCCTCTTCTGGCATCACCCTTTACGTACAAGTTCGTGAGTAGCAAAGAAATTCTCTTCAACATTAGCTCGTACTTAGTTTAGATTTGCTTGTTCAGTGTACATGTCCAGCTGCAGTTCATTCTGACATTTTCTACAAATGACTCGTGATATTGTCGGAACATTTTTAACGGGCTACACTGTAAAAAAAAAAAAAAAAGCAACGATAAATAAATTTTTTGTTTTTGTTGTGTTTTTTTTACTTATTTCAGTTTAAAGTAGAATTTGGTTAGCCTTGATAATATTAGGACAAACATGATGACTTCATTACCTCACATCTGTATAGTGTCAAGATTTAATCCCAAAATAAGATTGACCTTAAAAGGTCAAAGTTCAAAATCACAGCAGGTGATTATATATCACTCTATCCAGAAATTCCCTTGGCAGAATTTTTATGCCTTCGTGCGGGTGACAGCCAGGGCCTGAGGCATTATGTTGTCCGTCTGCACGGTTTTGGAGGTCATGGGTCAAAGGACATGGTCCCTACATCCTCATGTGGACCATACTTGTGAACACATAAAAGTCTTTGATCAAAGCCTCTGATAATTGGCTTTGATCAGTAGACCTTTACCTTTAGAGGTCAAAGGTCAAATTTTATTAACATCAAAAAGTTTACATTAAGCAACAGTGAAATTACAGTACAGTACTTCAGTGTTGGTATCTATTTATTTATTTTTTCTGTCTGAGACAAAAAAGGAAATGTTGGGCCTTGGTGGAGGTATGAAAAATCGGTGCTGCTCTTTGATTTCAGACAATGTGTGAATGTTTTTTTCTCTCAGGAGGATTCTCTGACACCTATGCTGCTCTATGCGACCTCAACGAGATGCCATGCAGAGAGGAGATTCAGTGGGTGAGTCACTTTTGCAACTTTGACATGTACTAAACTTTAGTACACGACATTATTGTCGGTGTTGTGACCAGATGTTGGCATATGAAACCCATCGTGGCTAACTGTTTTGGCAGGATGTTGACAACATCTACTACTTCAACAACTGGAGACACTTCAATCTGCTGGACTTCAGCCACTTAGACTGCAGGTGTGATTCATTACAGAGCTCTTTCTTTAAATATTATTTTTTTATTCAGCATATGCTGTGTTTAAACCCCTCTCTGTGTTCCTCTCACAGTGATTTGGCCTTAGCAGTAGCTGCTCTGTCTTTCAACCAGTGGTTCACCAAGATCTGTAGCAAAGAATTCAAACTGGTATTACTCTATTATTATTTAATTCCGTCTGTCACCTTTTAACAAATTTTTTTTCAGGCTTGAAAATATGAAGCAGTTTAAATGAAATGTTGTGTTTTGTTGGTGAGCAGGAGCTGGTGTGAAATGACCACAGAACCTCAGATTCCTCCAGATGTTGAACTATTCTGTCTTGTGAGAAGGTTCCTCTGCCACCACAGTGTGAATGGGTGCATGTCAAGGAGTGAATGCTGCTTTGTGTTGTAAGGCACATGAAGAGGTTGATAAGACAAAAAAATCTAGCTTACAAATACACCTAATGTGCATGGTCCCGGCAGCCATCTGGATTCATGGATCATGGGATTTTCTTTCCACTCTGCAGGCTATTTGGTGTCAACTGTCTGTCTGTCTCTGTCCATTCAGTCGGTGGGCATCCAGCGGGAGCTGACTTTACTGCTGTCCAAGTCTCCTGGTATGCGGGAGCTCAACCTGGAGGCCAGTGGGCTCAAACTGTGAGTTTATATTAACAACGAGATAGTGGAGAAGACTTACTGAAAAGGAAGAGAAGCTCATTATCATATTACGTCTGTGCTGCTGCAGCTCCATGAGGCAGAGCAGCAGGGATGTTTTTGCCACCTGCAGCAGTTTGAATTGAACACTTTGGTCTTTGTATGACTGAAGCGGTCTGAAAAGTGTCACATGATGTTCAAGGTGAATCCATGGACGTATCTGATTCGGTTTCAGTGTGTCTATGATTAGGATAATACAGACCATAGTCGATGTTTCCTGTCAGGCGATGATTTCAGTGTTCACACCATGAAAGACTTGGTTAAGTATGAAGATTTAAACCACAGTTTCGCACTTGTAGAATTAAACCATTTTTATGAGTCTGAATTTGCTGTGTCTCTGCTGCAGCGACTTTGCAGTTAAAATGGCGGCTGCTCTGCGGGAACACCCGTCCTCCCCCCTGCAGTCCATCAACCTGTCAGGAAACCCCATCGAAGACAAGGGTGGGTTACATCATAGCTGAAGCGGAATAAGGACAGAGCCGTAAAGACATCTCGAGTCAAGTCCTCTGTTTGTTTTCCTCTGTGACGTGTCAGCAGTAAACACTGCCGTAGGAATAAAATTTACCTGAAGCTTCTGCATTAAGACCTCCTCTGAAAACCAAAAACCTGGAACAGACTACCTAAACAGGATGCAGACATCATTATTGTATTTTCCTCACATGAGGCTTCTGAAACTGTACCTAAACTGTTCAGGAATGCACAGTGTCAGTTCAGCAGTCAAAAGTCAGTCAGAGGACACAGTCGGAACTATATCTTGTCCTGCTGCAGCCAGTCCACCAACGAGAATGACGGCTGTTGTTGTCAACTATTACCCCCACCAAGGAGGTCTGTTTGTTCTTTAACATGATGGCTACAAAAGTTAGGCATGGATTTGGACAAAAAGTTCAGGAGAGGTCGTACAATAGCAGAAGGAACAGTTGATGAGATTTTATTGATGACAGTGTAGGTGAAATGTACTACAAGTGTTAGCTCAGTAGATCAGGTGCTCTGTACTCATGTCTGATGGGAGTTCCTCTTGCTCTCTTTCTCCGTGGACTTAAGATATTAACGAACCTATATTACCATATTTTTCTCTACTGCTGTATTAAAATAGAAGGTTTGAGTAGCATAATTTGGAGAGACTTGATCATTGTAGAACTTTGCTGTAGTGCATTTAACACTTTTATGATCTTAGTCTCCCAAACTAATGCTGTCTATTTTCTAAAGTTTGACGTATTTTCCTCATGGGATGTCTGGATGTTATCAATTTAATAAAATGATCTGATGATAGCGCACAGATTGACACAGAATTTTATTATGACATTGGATTATTCATATTATACCAGTTATGCTTCCCAGGTTTTAATAAGAAAAATGTGTGTGAAAGATTCAGCTCTTAGTGAAAAAGGAAACTTCATTGCTAAAATTGTTACTGAGTCACAAGCAATGGTTAAACAGGAATTGGAGATAATGGATAATATAAAAGTTGACTCGTTGACTCTGTCGACACAAACACAAGGGTATAAACAATAAAATTGTACACACGCCAGGGTGTCACCATTAAATTATGTGATCTGACTGATCTCACTTTGCATTTCATTTAGTGTACATTGATCATTGTAGTGTGGCTGTCTTTTCATCAGCGTGTGTGTTATGTTTATTCCTAGGTGTAATATCTCTGAGTCAGGAGTTTGGGAATCTAGCTGAAGGACTCAAACACCTCTGTCTGTCCCAGGTATCAATGACAGCTAAAGGTACACACAAACACACACACGCACACACACTCACAGTTTTTTTTACCATTCACCTCCTCTAACAGCGGTATCACCTCATTGGTCTCTGTATACAGGTCTTGGTTGTCTCAGTCAGGTGCTGTCATCCAATCAGCAGTTCTCAGTGTCTCTGACCCACCTTGATCTGTCCGCTAACCCCAGCTGCCTGGTTAGCGAAGAGGCCACGGTACTTTCTGCTCTATGTTTCATGTTAAATGATTGGACTGATGACAGGATGATGCTCTGTACAAACAGCTCACACATGGAGACATATACAAAACACATACTATTCACACACACCCAATCGGAGGTGGAGATCCCAGCTTGATTATGGGTTAAGTCAGCACTAACTCGGCATTAAATTGGCATTCTTATTCAGCTCATTAGAGATAATTAAACAAAGGTAAAGTCCAACAATTATTGGTCTCTTAACCCCTTATATCAAGTCATACATACAAATTTTCTTATTTATGTCTGAGATGGGATTTTTAGTTAAAAAAAAAAAAGTAGAGGAACAATAAATTCTTACTCATCCTAAGCGCATCTTCAGCATTTCATCTGTTTGTGTGGCACTTAAATTAACAAAAGAGTCCTCTGTTGAATAAAGCCATAGTATTGAATTTAAGACTGACAGAAGAATTTCATTAAATGTGGCTAATCTGCATACATGTGCCTGATGCACATGCTTTGACACATCATCAGATTTGTAATAGGGAGTTTCAGGTCTTACAAGAGACACCCTCATCCTGTGGCACTCTGCTGTCCCTATCTCCCCTCTCAGCCAGAGCCATCTGGAAGCTTTTTCAGCTGCATCCATGTTTTTTGCTGATGGCTCTCTTTGGTGTGTGTCCGTAATGCCCAGGAATCCATATGCCTTTTTGAGGGAATGACTGGTAAACCCCAGCAGCCCACCTCTTCGGGCATGCCCCTATCCATTTCTGTGGCACTCTTCCACCAGCTCCTGACACCTGGCCCTCTCCTTCTGCATCTCATCCATCTTATCCTCAGTGAGTTCTGTGAGGATGAGGTGTCTTGTGGCCTCAGAAACCAAGATGATGTAGGGTCTAAGTGTATTCTGGGTGGTGTTTGGTGAGAGTAGAGACCAGGCCTGCAGAGCCATATTACATTCTTTTTTATTCAGCTGCTCTCCCTCCTCAACAACTTTGATCGCCCTCATTGAGGAGTGAGCGTGTCTTGACCTTTCCCCTTGTCAGTACTAGGGAACAGGACTTTACATGGCTTAAAACTCATGTGAACTCAAGCCATGAGCTTCACAAGCCCCTACGGAATCCATAAACTGGCACTGACAAAAGCCGTGCTTCTAAAGGAAAAATGATGACTCCCACACTGCAGGGCTTTGATATTCCAAATCTTTACTGCCCTTTGTGACGTTTCAAGCACACGGTACTCTTCATCAGACTCTGATGAAGAGTCCTGGAAGCATCTCCCAAGGCAGACTGAGTGATTTTGGGTGGATTTTTGGATCTTCCCTATTTTTTGGGTTTGGGATGCGCATGTAGGTTAAAAGATCTGTGCATCTGACACAGATGTTGAATTCTCGGTGACGTTGTCCATGAAAAACCTTAATGAGCGGTTGCCTCACACTGGACTTGCTGAGAGGGCCCTGACACTCCACTGAATAGCTGATACCCAGTCTGATGTTAGTTGGCCTGAGGAGACCCTGAAGCTGAACTTGCAGTAAAAATCCAAAATGAGGCCTTTCACAATCTGGGATACCAGCGCGACCTCTCATAGCTTGTGTGGCATTGAACCATAAGTGTTTCTAATCACAGTCCTGCCAGGTTGCCTTCCGCCATGAATAGATGGTTCACAACATCAGTGTGTTCAGGGCATCCAGGGTCCCCAAGTATATCTCCCTTCTGTACTGATGTTATTACTTAGCTGAAAGTCAGAGAGCCTCTCTGCCACAACGCTGAAGATGTTGTTCTCCACACTGAATAAGGATATGAATTAAAACCTCTTTATATACTCAGACATTTCCTCTTTTAGTGCGTGCATAAAGCCAGTCTTCAGTGAGACTTGGACTCTTTTTGCACAATGGTTTGCCGCATTGGCCGACGGTGTGGGCTTGACTGCCTCTGTTCCAAATCGATCAGCACTTTTCATGATGGTGGTGGTCACAGTAATTTCCCATCTAAAAGACATCCGGTGTAGGAATTTGACTGATTTGATTGGCGGCATGTAGTCACACAGTAGTTCAAAACAACCCAATATTTCCTGTACTTTTTTTCAACACAAAAAAAATTCATAATAAAGTAATTGTACAGATAGCAATAATAGGATTGGTGCAATATGTTTTAATGGCAAATTTTAAGATCATAGGTTAATTATTGCTTAAGAAAACAAATGATTTTTTTCAGACTATTGATGAATTCAGCAGAAGTCAATGAATCAGCCGTTACCTTTGATGTACATAACCAGTTTTTTCTAACAGCAGACTCTGAATATACAATGTTCAGAATATCTGATAACTTGGCCTGACATGGTGGGAATGCTGATGATTTCATAGCCATTGATATTTTCTAACACCTGAAAGCTCAATAACTCAATATTTATGTATTTACATTGAACATGTGTATGTGTGTTGCAGTTTCTCTTCAAGTTCTTGTCCAGTACGAACTCTCTGTCTCATTTGAACCTCAGTGATACAAACTGCCCACTGGACACAGTGAGTCATTCAAACAGATATTTCGCTCAGAGAAGTTCTATGTCCTTTTGTCGATTTGAAAGAATACGCTTTGTGGGCTTCATAGACTTCCTGTCAGCTGCTCCTGTTGTTAGAGTGACATGCTGAGATGGTTACCAGAATAACTTTAATCAAAATCTTTTGCGATAACTATTTTAAACGATTAGTGGTGTAAACAATGAATAAATTACAAAGTCATCTTTGAATGTTAATAAAGTGCACTTTAACTTTGAGTAACTGCTGGCTGAACAAACTGTTTAGCAGACAGCTGCCTGTCAGATTTCCGTCTGGCCCACTGTTAGTGTTAGGTAAGGGTTACAGAAAGGTTAAGTAAGGTTGTGTACCGAATGTCTTTGGATTTTCTCCTTTAGCTGTTTGTGTCTCTGTCGGCTGGATGCTGTTACAAACTGATGCACCTGAACCTGGCCAGGAATCCTTTCAGCCACAGGTCAGTACTACAGAGCCAGCTCACTGGCTCCTCAGACCTGATCTGAGACCAGTATTCACTCCCTGACACACTCACTGCTCCACATATATGTTTTGTACTCAGACCATCTTAAGTGTCGTATTGTATTTACTGTATATTGATTGGATGGTACGAATTCATTACGTCCTCAAGTACAACTCCTAAGAACAAGTTTGGGGTATGTGTACTTTACTTAAGTATAGTTATTATACATTATACTTCCTCTTCACTTCATTTTGCATTATTGATCACTTAGCCTGCATACTGGATCAGTGACCTGTCTTTTATTTGATCAGATTGAACAGGTTTTTTTTTTAAAAACCCAACAACAACAACTTGTTCACTTTTGCAATGTTGTCTTACATGCATACAGAGCTTTGTGTGTCTTTTTGTGCTCGCGTGTTGTTTATGTTTGTGTAGAAAGGTGCGGAAAGTGACCAGGAGCATTCAAGAGTTCTTCAGTCAGAGCTGTGAACTCAAATATGTCGGTCTGTCAGCAACCAAACTTCCCCCACAGGCTCTCAGGTTTGTTTACATCCAGCAAATGCACTGTTGTTTGTTTTGTTTTTTTAAACTTTGTATTATGAACTGCAGTTCATGAGCTTGTGGATCAGAGGGTAGCCTGGATGTGTTGTTCCAACTTTAGCTCTATTAGTTCTTGTAGAAACAGTAGATGCCACATTGGGCTCGTGAGATCATCCCTTTAGTCGCCATCTTGCAGCAGGATTCTGTCCTGTTCAAATAGTACAGCGGTCTGGACTTCAGGGCAGCTTTGGGATGAAAGAAATCAAAATGTTGCAACAGGGATTCTTTTCACGGAGGAGAAGTACAACTTTTTAAATTTAAATACTCTGCAGCTCTGATGATACCGATAATATAACAGCATCAATGTCACCATTTTTAGGCGCTGCCACTGTTGTTTTTGAAAGAACAAAGTTTCTCTCGCTGTTGTTATACCTGCCACAAACATAATTCTTCAGAGGACATTGACCGGTCACATCATGCTTCAAACAGGTTCTGAGTCTACCCAGGGGTCTCCTCCCACTTCCCACATCCTCATAAAATGAACAAACAACGTCAATTAGCAACTCTCATGTCAGAGCTCCTCAGCCTTTCTCAAAAGTGAATCATTTTCCTTGGGCCACTTGTATTCTCATTTTTTTTTAGCAACAGCACTCATCACTACATGACCGTCATTACATCGAACTTTTTACCATTTAGCTCAGCTTAGATCTTCACCTCAACAGTCAGGCAAAATGCACACATCAGACCTGATGCTGCACCAAACCAACCGTTCATCTCATGCTCCATTTTCTGACCTTGAGTCACAAAAAACTTCTTTCATTGTTACAACAATGTTCAGCCAACAGGAAGAGGGAGTGCTGCCACCGTCACATCAGTGAGGGGCTTGCATATTCCTGTAATCCTGCGAGTTGTGTTGCCAGGGAAAGTAGCTCCTGGTAGCATCTCCTAAGGCAAATTGGTACTGAGGTAGGGCTCAGAAAACAAGCAATTTCAAAGATATCATATAAATCAGGATGTTGCTCATGAATCGGGAAACCTGGAGCCTGCTTTTAGAGTCATTCTGGGATGGGAGTGATGCCTGATGCCAGGCCTTGAGCCATGAAGGCTGGCAGCATACAGCTCGAAATAGTCCCCCTGTGAACTAAGCCGCTGTAAGACTGGGCATGGAGGTTAGTGTGTTGTCTGTGGTTTACATAAAATGTCTTACACCTTTTTTAAATTACGTAATATTATGTATTGAATTGAATTTGTAAATATGGGAGCAGAAACAAGTGTGCTTATATTTTCCTTGTATTTTTCAAGGATCAATTTGATCGGTTTATATTTAGATTTGAGTGTAGATGTCTCTTTTCTTGCTAGGTTACTACTACAGGGTTTGGCTACCAACAGCCGTCTCTTTGGGGTGGAGCTGGACCTCAGTAGCTGTGAGGTAAAATACACACTATTACACACATGTCTTTTAAAAAAATCACACTTTTATAAGTGATGAGTTGTTGTGTGTAAATGTGTGTGTGTGTGTAGCTACGTTCAGCCGGGGCCCAGGTGATACAAGAGCACATCTCCGAGGCTACAGCTATTCAAAGACTGGATATCTCTGACAATGGTGAGCAACGCAACAAACTTTTAGTTAAAAACATTAAATAAAACTTGAAATGAAGCATATTTATGTTGTTTTCAGAAAAGCCTATATGAAATCATAGAGGGTTGCTATGGGGGCCACAGAAAGTTATCTATTAGACTAGAGGTTACAGAGAACACTTTGCCTCCTTCATTAAGTTATTTCTACTGGCAAATTGCACCGGTTGGTTTGTGAAGCTGCATTTTAATCAGTTTTATTTAGAATTATGGGCACACTTCATGTCATTGAAGCAAGTGAACCAGCCAGCAAGTGAAATTAATATATGTGTATATATATATTTATTTCAAATAAATGATTGGCTTGGTTAGAAAACTGTGGATTGCTCTCTCTAAATATCTGACGCTACAAAGAGTTCCAGAAGGTTATTAGTGTCTTGCTCCTAAGTGGTGATACAATGGAGCGTGTTATGAGCAGGTGATTTGGTGTTTTATTTATCGGGCAGGCATTATATCAGACTGTTGTGGTGAAAAGAAGCCGTGTCAGAAGGTTTACCAGTGACTCTCTGGTCGTGAGCGCTGAATATTGATAGAGAAACTGAGATTGTTGATACAAGCAGCTGAAATGAGTTTCTGGCAGCTGGCAGCAGAGTCACTGCTCCTTCTCATCGGAATCTGTTTATGATGCCTCCTGGGCACCTCCTCCTTAAAGGACCAGGAAAAAAAACAAGGAACTTACTGGAAAGTTACCATTTGCCACCAGGCCTAAGAGGGCCTCACAAACTCCCTTTAGGAGCTGGGAAACAGCTGGAAAGTCCCGAATAACCTGTCTATCTCTCATTACTCTTACTTCCTCTCTTCATTTTTAGCTAAATGTTGATAGAAAAATGAAATCCTTTCTTTCTCCCGTCTCTCTTGGCTGGTTGCAGGGTTTGAAAAGGACATGGTGACCCTGGTTCTGTCGCTCGGTCGGTGTCACTCCCTTCGGCACCTTGCGCTGGGGAGAAACTTTGCCATGAAGTCAAGGTCAGGGAAAATAATGCAGAGCCATGCTGTACATACTCTACTGTATGTGATCCTTTCATTTTACCAGCATGTTTACTCCTGAGAGCAGCTCGTGACATGGATGTATATACATAAACATTTACAATAGACCCATAAACGACCAAAGCTTGAAATTTGAAAACTAATTTGAAATACGTGCTGCATGTGTGACAGTTTCTATAAAGCTTGTCTAAACTGAATCTTTATTAAGTCTTTTGGAGCAAAGCTACCATAACAAAGGACATTGGCACTGTCATGGTCAGTAATAAAGAAAATATTAGTTTTTTTGTTAGCTTTGTGGAATTTCTTTTTCTATTTTGATTGTAATGTATTAATATACACCAAATCTATGTACACAATAAATTACATGACAATATGTTACATTCTTGATTTGTCTGGCTATAGAACTGAAAGCAGAAATATAAGACTCACTACAGACTGTGTGGGAATGAGTCGAGCCCCCCTGAGTGAGCAGGGCATGAGTAAAGCAGGGAGATAAAACCAGGGACCAGATGCATAAAACTCTACTCAGATTGACTGACAGTTTTATTTTTGTCAAATTCATAAAGATGCACTGAAGTATTGTACATGCGGAACATACACAAGCCTTATTTCCACTCTCACAGCTGTTAACAGATATAGAAACACTATTTGTATCGACAGCTCAGCTCTGTCACTAGAGCTTAGTGAGAAGAACAACTGATAAGCGGTGCAGTTTTAGTTATGACAAAGTTATGTTTAAAATTTTACACATATGTTTCAAAACATAAATCTTGATTTAATATTGTTCTCATTTTGTTCTTTCTTCCTTCCTCCATCCTCCAGACTTCGATGTGTGTGTGTTTTTCTCTTAGTTTAAAATTGACTCTCTCTATCTATCAGAAACCTCACAGATGTTCTTCATCGTATAGCTCAGCTCATTCAGGACGAAGAGTGTGTGAGTGCCACCTTTCAATTGATTTACCTGTAGTTACTGTTATTTTTATTTGTATCATTTCAATAAATGAGATGCATCTGCTACTTAAAACAAGCATGAAAAGATTTTGATGACATTTTCAGAAGAGACCAGAAGTGGCCAACAGAACAATCGTATAAATGTTGGTGGTAATCTGGATCAATGTGTCGATCCAGGAATTTTTAAGAAAGATTCTTCACCACTGTGAGATAGGACCAATTTTGTCATTTTTGTTTGTAATTCCACAAAAATGCACAGAATGCTTAGGATAGAATAGAACCGAAGACAATAAAGTCAGACGTTCTGCCATACACCAAGGTTTAGTCCAGAGTGGTAAAATAGAAACTATAAGGTTATGAAAAACTTGCTGTGAAATACTCAATAATGCTGCAGAGTCTATTTTAGGATTCTACTCACAGAAACATTGCACTGGGAGCATGTTTTGGAGCTTTGTGTGGAGGTTTTCACCCTTGGTGGAGGATCTGCATCCTCCGACGGCACTCGGTTATGACAAGTAATTTTTTTTGTTCAAGAAATTGTGCCACATTTTCTTATAGTGTGTGTGTGTATGTCCGTGCAGCCCTTGCAGTCTTTATCCCTGTGTGACTCCAAGCTGAAGACAGGGATGCACATCCTTCTGAGCGCTCTGGGTGGTCATGCTGCTCTGGATGAAATCGACATCAGTGGAAACAATATTGGCGACACGGGAGCCAAAATGCTGGCCAAGGCTCTGATGAGTAACACCAGTCTGAGGTATACTGTACACACGCACACACACAACTACACAAAAAGTTTTATTCTGACGTATTTGACTTTATAGGAGCTTTTATGGTTTTATCTGGTTCTAGAACGCAGTGACAATCTTCACTATGAGACATGCCCCCGTTAAACTGGAGGATTGTTTTCTGCCAAGTTATCATTATTATTCCTGACAGTAATAGGTGAGACAGATAATAGTCTGGTTCCTCTGGTCCCGCCTACCGCTTCTACCTTTTGTAGAAACAAGTCGCTTCCCAAAGGAAAACCAGTCACAGTGTCTGATAAGTGTCAATCATTTCTCTAGAGCTGGCACCCCCCTCACACCCTGTCTCAGTAAGTACAGCCAGAGCGGCTGGACCTTTACAAACCACTGCAGACAAACGATTCCCGGATACACAGCACAAATATACAAAAAAAACAACTTCATGTGAAGAAAAATTTACTAGAAGAGAAGACTGATCCACGAATGCAATGCATAGCAGACTTCCCGGCAGGAAGGGGCTCAGATTTGTTCAAGTCTGAGTCTTCTGAGTCCTCTCACCTGTCAAACTTACCATTCACGGCATCAAGTAACATCAAGTAACAAGACTGGGCGCATGGTGTTCCTAACAAAGAGCTGTGACGTTGATGATGAGGGTCATCATCAACCAGACTGAAACTTGACAGTGCTACTTTTTGTCTTTCAAGGACTCTAAAGTGGGACAGAAACAGTGTAACTGCAAGAGGTTTCCAGGATGTGGCTGACGCCTTAGAGAGGTCTTACACACACACACACACAC
>KV751352.1:215353-229347 GCA_001698575.1 Mola mola
CACACACACACACACACACAAACACACACACACACACACACACACACACACACACACACACACGCACACTAGTCAAGGTATAATATAGGTCACATGTCAATAATAGAGGGCCACTCACTTAGAGGTGCGGTCATCTCTACGTTTTCTCCTTTCTTTGAAGGAAGGTTTTCCTCAGCACTGTCACAATTTCCTTTCTCATGGGGGGATTTGGGTCTCATGGGTCTCAAGTAATAACTAAATTGATCATTCGAGAGTTCGGTCTAGACCTGCTCCACATGTTAAATGTCAAGAGATGACTTTTTTTGTGAATTGGTGCTATATTAATAAAATTTTCTTGACTTGATTGTAGAGGCTAAATCCTTAAAGTAGGTGTAGTAGATTAATATGCTACTTAGATCCCACACTACCACTTCTGCTGGTTACAATTATTAATTAACAATTTCTTAATACACCAGTGACAGCCAATTGTCAGAATCATTAATACTAACAAACACTTCGACATCCCGGATAATGGCTCAAACCCACAATATAATAAACAAAAATAACATCTTTACAGAAATGAAAACCGGTGGTTGAAAAGGAGTCTAATAAACCGCCATATAAACCTGTTTGTATATACTGATTCAGACTAAGCTGTAACAATGCATGTTAAAGATTGGTTTTCCTCAGAAGGGGAACTGTAGGGACAGTTTGCTTCAGTATCTACAGGATACAGCAGATAGATGCCTGTCAGAGCCTGTGGCCTCATAAGCACGACAGTGTTCGTGTACTTACTCTCCGCCAGAAGAGGGAGACAGAGGTTTAACATTCAGCTGAGGCTGAGACGGATGTCTTTACTTCTGCAAGTATTTGGTCTCGAAACAAAGTTTTTCACACATTGACAGTTTGAGCAGATGTATTAAATGAAAAAGTAAAAGTCAGAATTGTTATGATGTAGTCTGAGAAATAAACGTGTGAACATTCAGTAGTTTTGAGACATTTCACTGAAAGTCCCAGCCTTGACCTCATGGTCACCACCCTCATAGCGTTCATCCCAAGAGGGCCATGAGTGACTATGGAATAGTTCTTGAGATACTTTGCTCTCCACTCTAAAATACTCGACGCTAACCTCATTCTGATGCATGTGAATTTTTGACGACTGGTTTTTCTGTTGTGCAGCAACGTCACTCTGCATCATGTGTCTCTCCCGCTGATTGATATTACACAGAGTTACCGCAGCAATCCTGACAGAACGACAGAGGCAATACACAAGGTCTGTTTGTGTGCGTGCATGTTAGATAATGTGAAATGGGACTGAACATCATCTTGCTGAGACACTAAGAAGTTAAACCCACATCCATCAATGTAGGTTCAAATATTATGTTAATGTGCTATGTGTGCTTCCCTGTGTGTGTGTGTGTATGCACAGATTCAGCACTGTTTAGATAGGAACAACCAGAGACAGTCTGATCAAGTGGAACTTCAGCAGGTGTTCAGAACTCAACAGTCAGAAAAGGTAAGAAGTAAAATTAGAAATATAAAATGTTACTTATGTTATGTTTGAAACCCTCCACTTTATTACCCTAAACCTTATGTCTCTGCAGTGTCAGACTACATTGTCATCAGGTTGAAATCCATCTTTCTCCCATTGAGCTGCAATAGCTAGAGATGTGGTTATGTTGGATGTCATTCCACAGAACTGCAGACAACTTTCGATATGACTCTAAATGATAATCCCAGTCAAGCCTTCTCTTCTCTAGTTCAAACCCCAGACTAACTACCCACTTTACAATAATCCCAAACCCACAAACATCTTCCCCTCAAAATCCAAAGCGTCCACAAATCCATTGGTCCCACTCAATCTGAGCACTCAGGGGTAGGGACATAAATAAAAGGTAAAGAAACATATATTCATGACCACACATCACACACCGTCTGTGTTTCATTTATAAAATCATAGCTACAACTTTGATTTCACTAAGTGGAGTTTATAGTTGAAAAATGTGCATTGAGTACTCAGGCACAGCACACAGTCCTGGTCTGTACACAGGGCAGGAGACTCTGCAGCAGGTGAATAAAACACGACAGGTAGCTGCAAAAAAAAACCCTGATGTACACACAGAAACAGCAGCCAAAAGATGGTGACACAGCAGGAAACATGTCAGGGTGTCATTGTGAAAGTATCATCTCCTGATCAATTTGTATTTTGTTAGGTGTAGATTGGACTCATAGTGATGGAGACATGGCTGAAAACATTCATTTTTAACTAAATAAGCTCCACCTGGTGGCCAATCTTGATTTCAGAAAATGCTGAAAATCTTAAGTGCTCCAGATCCCGTGGAGATTTAGTGTGCAAAAAATAAAGGTCCAGCTTTGGATAGTTTTTTTGCTATCATGGTGGTATGACATTCATTCACCACTGACGTAGAGGCTGTAAATATTAAAATTAAAGAATAAGTAATGAAAAATAATGTCAGTGTATGGTTTTAGCTTCACAAATGAACCCTGATCTATCAGTTCTTCATGTTCGCTGTTCACTCACATTAAACTTTTCATTTCACAGATTTAGTCACATCAACTCCCTCGTCTAACAGATTTCTATCAGGAAGCTTTCAGTCACATGTTAAAGTCTGAAAGTCAAAAATGAAAGCTTAACGGTGTAGCGGTACCAGCTAATCACAACACAGCAGGGTGGGACTGGGCTAAAACAACCTGCTGTCATCTGGCAAAATATACAGAAGTATCTATTGTCAGGCCATGGATCAGCATCATCTTGCACAGTTCAATCTAAAATAGTCTTGTTTTGATAAATTATGATACCACACAATCCTGTGTGGTATCATAATATTTAGACTAAGTCTTGAATAAATGATGCCTGTTCTACATGTTGATCACTTTGAGGACATTAGAATTTTTAAAAAAGAAATGTTTACCATTGCTTGATATACACTTTAAATGGATCAAAATACGGGGATCGCTGTTGTCATATTTTACACTCCGTAATGCAGCACAATTGTCTTTGATGGAAGGAGTGAACACTTGAATGATCGAGTCCTCTCTGAGTTCTCGACCACCCAAACGTCTTTGTAATATGTTGCTGGCATGAAATGCAAATATATAGTGGATATTTACAAAAATGAGAGTTTATCAGTTCAAACACGAAATATGTTGCCAGGGAAATGATTTTGTCTCAGTCGGTATCTTCAGCTCTGTCTGTGGCTCGTTGTTGTAGCTGGTCAGGGCAGCATGTCAGCAGCTGGAGGACAGCCTTCAACATTTCAGCCACATCAGCTTGCCAGAGGTCCAGACTGACATCCAGGCCGCACACGAGGTGCTGTACAACGCCAGGGAGTCTTTGAAGGTAGAGTCTCCTCAGCACTGTCACAATGTGTGTGGAAAACCACTTTGAACTGTCACAGTGGGTCATAATAATCACTGCGGAGACGATACAACTGATGGCAGATAAGGTCATACAGTTACAACTGCTCTTAGACAGTTACCCTGGCTCACGCTGCCATGCAGAGGTCCTCGAGTTCCCACGAGCCAAACTCTGCTAATAAATCACGTTGCTACTGTATTGTCTGTGGTCAAACCAGCTTCGCTCCCCAGATTCTGTGTTCAGTCATGATTCGTTCTATGATTTTTTTATATTTTGGAATGCACATTTCATTGAAAACTAAACGAACAAAAAGAGAAAAGCAAGAAAGCAGAGAAGCAAACAGAAAAGCAAACAAAACAAACAGCGTGAGAAGAAAGAGAAAGATATTGTGCATACAAACTGAAGGAAGTTCAGCAAAGGTAAATGTACTGATTGAGTATCAAGATCAGATTCACAAAAGCAAACTCAGGCGTGGGAAAAGTCGATCACTTTTTAATACGAAAAATGGGTTGGTGCACGGTTAGGCAGTCAGGACAGGAAAAGGTATGCAAATCGACAAACAAACAGGTGGGGCTAAACACGAGGAAATTGTTGGCACAATCTGGCACATGAGGGTCGGGGGAACACAGCTTATATACACAGGGGACTAATGACAAACCTGACACAAAGGCAGGAAACACTCGACAAGAAGACAGGAATACGACCAAGACACTACCAACAGGAAATACAGAACTGACTAGACAAAAAACACTAACGGAACCTGACTTCGAGCCTGTCCAAAAAATATATGTCACTGTCTCATAAGCAGCTAATTTTGACTTTGTTGTGATCTATTTTTCATAAGGGGATGGCTGATTTTTCCTTCCATGTCTCAGTAGTAGATGTTTAGCTGTTTTAAAAGCCACCTCTTCACAAAAGGCAACAGGCCTTAATCCCAAAGCACAGTGGTGGAACCTGGAATGGACAGCTTTGCAGAAACTTGGAGGAAAGTTCTTTCAGCATTTAATCAGCCGTGTTCAGAGTCAGCTACTTGTGCATCCATCTTAACGAGTCTGCTATGCATTGTGAAGGGACCTGTATATGTTTTAAGGCTTTCCTGCCGGACTAAATGAGACTACTCCAGTTTGTTAGAAGGCCATTTCATGTTTCCCATTTTTGTCTTTATTTATTTATTTATTTATTTTGTTCTGCTTTGGAGGTTATACCATGGAGGCAAATTTTCTTCTATAACCTTCTGTTTTTAAAGGGGCAGGAGAGTCATCCTGAGTGCAACTAAATTGAACAAGAGTCCTCTGTTTGATCACAGCCTGGTACTGAATTCAAGGCTGATGGAGTTTCTCCGTTTCTCTCTCTGCAGCTGCTTCCCTCTCTGTATGAAGCTGGCAACCTGTGCACCTTGGATGCAGACTCAGTGCACTGCATCCTCAACGACACTGTTACTGCACTAACCGACGAGTACAACAGAAGCATACAGGTATGCATTTAAATGCACCCACTGTACACCTCACAGCATTGGTTGGATCTGTGTTTGGGTTCGCTGTTCAGAGAACCGAATCTGTTAATCCAGGACCTGGCTCTTGGCCTGATGAGGCAAGCTGAGGCAGTGTGTCCTCGAGTGGTCCAGGGCTCGAGTGTGTGTGAGTATCTGTCGGAGTGCGTGTCCAAAAAGAGCAGACAGACACACGTCTTCCTGAGGAGCACTCTGCTGGAGAAGACAAGACAGATCATCTGCAACAGACTGAGGTCAGAACATCTCAGCCCATTTGACTTCATTGTTAAGGATTTTGGTGATTGCAATCAGTTGTTTTGTCGTGAATCCGGTTGATCTACATAAAATTTTAGCTAATTTGTCTCTTCATACTGCTTCAGTTAAACTGTATGGCTGTGTTTGGCTGTTGTTTGTTTTCTCTCAGTGAATTCAGACAAACACTGAGCCTCTCCCTGGCTGAAAGCATCATAGATCAGGTACTACAGGATCTTACCTGGGCAAGCGACAAGATGGTAAATCTGTGTGTGTTTATTATCTTTATTTTCATGTGATCAAATACTAATCAATCTACTTCTACATTTATAGGAGTATTCCCTTTTTCTGTTTATTCCCAAGTCAGATGGAAAGAGAAATCTGCTAAGCCTGCTGTGTGAACGTGTTGAATTTGTTGCTGATGTTTATTTTTCTTAGGATTGCCTTATAAAAGAAACCTCATGTCTCTCCGTGAGGAATAACATCCCCGAGCTCCAAGTGGCCAACAACAACTTCCCCACCGATGATGTGAGGAACACACGCACACACATCTATTCATTCCATCATTCACTCATTCATTCATGTGTTGGGTTTTGCTTGTTTCCAGTACAGCCCGGCATTTTGGAGGAACAGCTTCCACTCAAGGAGTCTGAGACCTGCACCTTCGATGAAGAGTAAGAGTCTCTCACTCTCGGTTCACTTCCATTCACTTCCATGCATGTGTGCATCACTGCTTTCCTTGCAAAGCTGTAAATTGCAGACTGTAATATCCATAAAAAAAGATACAGAACTACACAAAACAAAAATGTTGTGTAATGCTGAATGTTGAATGGTTGATTAAAGATTATAAGCATGATCAAAATGCAAAAACAGAACACACGGGGGTAAAATGTCTTGAAACTAAATGCGAGAGCAAATAAGTGCACAAATTGGAATCCAAAAAGTTAACTCAACAAGCCTACAACAGTAAGTAAATTCAGATAGGAAAAAGATGGGAAACAATAATAAATAAGAGGATAAAATCAACAACTGTTTGTCTTTTAATGTAGAAAAGCACCCAATAAAACTTAATTGATTCGGATATATGTTTATATATAATAATAACGCACCAACAATCACTCATGACAGAAGCATATTTCAATGACTGAAGGCACCATATTAACAGTTATAATATGATTATAAACCTCTGATGAGTTAGGCTTTCATTATATTTAGACAGTTTCTTTGTAGGACAGGCTCCGCCTTGTTTTCAAGATGGCGTAAAAAAATCCACAACAAGAGCAAACATACACAAAACACCTAACCACTCCTACCGGTACCCTTCATTAATGCAGTACATACGTACAGTTAGTATTCGCTTATCTCTACAAAAACTTACATTAAGAGATATCAGGTTTGGAAGAATAAACCACAGCATACTTTTAAATGTGACATATTTTTAGAGAAGATTTCTAGAGAAGAGACTCAAGGTATACCCTTTTCCTCGGTCATAAAATTTGCTGAATATTTGAGAACATAGAGAAACTACATCACCACAAGGTTCAGGTTGAGTCACTGTCGGTCAATATTCATTTCTGTTAGACGTATATACATTCATATAATCTGTGTTCACAGCAAGATGAAAGCCGTGTCTCATAAGCCCAAGTGCCATGCAGATATATTGATTATTGCACAAATGAAGGTGGGTTTGTTTTTACACGGTAACAAGAAATGGATTTGGATTAAATTTTCTAAAGAGGTCAGAAATGGCCAAAGGAACAATTGATTTGATTTTGGTGATGATGGGTCACCACCTGGGTCTAGAAATTTTTTTAAGGATTCCTCACCATTGTGAAATGGAACTGAATTCCACATTTTTGCCTGTAATTCCACAAATCATGAACAGAACATTCATCCTTGGTGAAGGTCTTCGCTCTCAGAGTGCTTCCTAGCTCAAAACAATTAGAACATAATTTACTTATTACCTAAGACACAACCTGCAAGATGCCTAACCAGTGGAGGCAGATGGCACATCAGTACTCTACTCTGCTCTCCTGTCACCTAAGGAATCACAAGGGGCTTTTTAAAGAAAGTAACCCACCTCTCTGTCAACTGAGTCACTAATACCACACAAAAGTTAAGCTTGATTTTTCTTTTTGTAGATCCTATTTTGTTTTCCTCTGAGCCTCTTTGGTCCACGGTACTTGAAAGCCGGTATGTGCATGTAGGTCTCAATGTATGTACAGTTGGTTTATCAAAGAGGTTTCTCTGAAAACAGCTGCTGCTGCTGAAAACTCAGGGAGACTGAACCAAACACTGAAACTCTAAAATTAAGTCCTGAATGAAGAGTTGGGTGATTTTTTTCCTTGAGTTATTCACTCAAAGCAAAGCTTTTCACATGGCACATAGTTGGGTGATCCATTGTTAATAAACCAACAGTAGGGTTTTCCTCTGGATTATGTTGCTGATACTGTATCGAATACAGCATCTCAGTTGAATAACTCTGATAATATTATCTGAAAGTGACACTCCCTGGTTGACTATAATAACCACATGTAACTTTAATTTCTGCTGTAACACCAGCTTAAATGTTAGCGGTAAAAACTAACAATTGCAATTTGTCTAAAGGTTTCAACGCTATGAGCACAATTTAAGCATCAAAGATCATGAGACTGGGGTAACCCTCAAAATTTAAGGATACCATGGAGTCATTAGCGCAGCTACCACCACAGGTCCTTCTTGTCGATAGCACAAAAACAGTTTGAAGCTGGATCTTATTTTGTTAGCAAACTAGTAAATATCGATATCCATGAGATCTGGAGTTAATCAGATTTTCAGCATTTCCTGACGTCAGAATTGGCCACTAGGGGGCGTTTTATGTAAGAATTGTTATAGTATTTTTTTCAGGCATATTTACAAAAGTCCAATCTACATCAAAAAATCTACAAAGTGATCAGGAGTTCATGTACTTTCATGGTGAAACCCCAACGTGTCTCCAGCTGTGTTTGTTGTGAACACCAGGAGATTAATGGGTATATACCTTTAGTTTACCAGTTTGAGAATAGAGTTTAAGAATATGAAAATAAAGTATTTTATTCCTGCTACCAGGTCTCTCTGAAGCAAGGCACATAAAATGTAGAAGTGTTGCATGGAATGATGGGAGTTCATATTCAAGTTTCATTTGTGCTACATTTACTCATGATCAGTCAATTAAATACGCTGTTAGCTGAAATAGGATTAAACTTTTTTCAGTGTTCAAACTGATGTCTGGTGGAAAAACTTAAATGTGTCCCGCCGTCTTCTTCGTGTGTGCTCTGCCACGCTGAGCCATTCCAGCACATGGCACGGTTTGGCCAACTGGAGCATGGCCTGTTTATTTTCACACCAGTGACTCTCGCAATGGGAGGGATGGAGGAGGGGATGTTGGTCACATCCCACATTGGTTTTGTTAGCTGAAGTATCACTTTAAAATTCTAATAATATCAGCAGAATTACTAATAATAGCAATACATATTAGGAATATTTCTATATTTCTTAATGATTTTTATAATGAATCTAAATGCAAGATATTTATATTTAAAACTGTACATTTCCTATTTTGTATTTCTGAGGCTGGTGAAATGTTTGGCCACTGAAAGATGAATCAGGGTGAATCTTTTACCACATTCTGTGCTCTTTCCTTTGACTCTACATATCTGTGCTCGTGATTTCTTTCTTCTGCTCTGTCTCCCTTTGTTTCCCATCTAACCCTCCCATCTTCTCCATTTCCCTTGTTTTTTGTCCGTCTGTTCTTCCTGTATCTTTACAGATCTGCCTGTTTTATAGACACATACATCTAAGCCAAAAAGCCTGTTGACTGCGTGGGCAGATTTCTTTCTTTCTTTCCCTCCCTTCTTCCTTCCACCCTTCTGTTTTTCATCCTCTCTTCTGTACTCTGCTCTCCTCTGTCAGGTCTCTTGGATGTTGACTGGGAGCAGCAGAGGGAGAGAGGAACAGAGAGAGGGAGGGGAGGAGTTGCTGGAGAGGAACAAGGAAGGTGTGGCCTCCCGTGGTTGCCAACAGCAACCACTCTGTCAGTCATGGCTTCAAGCCCCTCCCCTTCTCCTTCCACTTCCCCGTCCCCCTCCCCCCCGGGACAGAGGAGGAGGGAGGAGGAGGAGACAGCAGTGGATGCTGCAGCAGCAATATCAAGAGCAAGAGTTGCATCGTACATTCCTCCTCCTGCTCTCCCTCTCCTTCACTCCTTCCCTGCTCAGGCGGCGCAGGAGGAGGCTGCCGGCCACAGAGGCTTACCCAAACGAGAGGCTCCCTTCCCTGGCTGTGGCCCCAGCCCAGGCCCACTCCCTGGCTCTGCATCCCCCGCTTCCCCCATGGAGCCTTTACCCACCCAGGGACAGATTCTGAGGCACTACACCGCCTTCCGACCACGGCCGAGACGCACACACACACAGCCCCCCTCCTCAAGGCCTCAGGTAACCCACACACACATACACATCCAGATTTAATGCGTGTGAAGGTTAACATTTAGACATATTACAAAATACGTCTTTGCTCAGTGAAACAGAGCAGGATGCAGAATGGAGTGATGAGAGAGGAGGAACAGAGAGATAGATGAAGGATAGAGGGAAGGGTAGAGGAAGTAGGAAGCTAATTGCATGATAGATGGAGAGAACGATAGAAATGGAGAAAAAAAAAGGAAAATCTATCTATCCATCTATTTTATCATGTTATAGTAACATTGGTAGCCATCTTTCTCTTTGCGTTCTCTTATATTGTGTGTGTGTGTGTGCGTGTGTGCGTGTGTGTGTGTGTGTGTGTGTGTGTGAGCGAGAGAGAGAGAGAGAGAAAAAAACATGCATTTTGGGAGTGGTGTTCCCCCCTTCTCTATCTTTCCCTCTTCCTCTTGCTCCCTCTCTCTCTCTCTCTCTCTCTCTCTCCTTAACTCAATTATTTATGTTGTTACATTGATGGTGTTGTGTCACTGTGTAAATGGAAAAAGTTGTTTTCACTCTCAGACAGTTTTTTTTAATTTGCACATGAGTTCAGCAGATGATGACACGGTAGCTCAGAATCCCTGTGATGAGAGAAAATAGGTCCTTAGTCCCCGATTTGATCGTTTTTAAACTTTTGTTGTTTCCTGACAACAAAAGAAATACAGTAGAGCTACGACTTATGTTGTCTACTATCATGCTGCATGATGATGTAGACCTTGTCTGGGTCTTGATCACTGTGTTTAATTACCATTTGAATGAACCTGCCAGGTTAAATTTTTGCTTCATTAATTCAGATTGCAATCACAGATTCACAGTGAGCTGTTAGCAAACTTATTCAGCATTACCCTGTTAGCATTAGTTAGGAGAGGCTAGGATTAGCCAGTTAGCATCCAATAATGCAATTAATTTCATCTCAGAATAATTGTCACGTTTTATAGGGTTTATATGAAGTCTGAGTGTCGCTTCCTGTCAATATTTGACAGGTTGTAATTGCACCTAGATGGTCTGATATATCTTTGTGCTAAATAATGTCGAACTGCCTGAAAATGTAAGGAAGAAAACAAATCAATAAAGTAAGGACCACCTAAGAATAAATCAGTTAATGTTTTTTAACCACTTTACATCACACAGTTAATCAGTTAGTTAGTTTGTACTGTTGTGTGACTGTTTTCATATAAACACAGTATTGCATTGGTGGTTGTGTGAGACAGCTAACATGTATACATAAGTCACTGTTTATATAAACTGACAGATGTGGTGCTTTGTCTATAGTTCCAGTAAAATATTAAATAATGTTCTTGTGGAGGTGTCAGAAGTAAAGCATCCCGATTAATCATCATCAAAGAAATCTGTCTCATTCATATGACGATGATATCTCAGGAACATTGTGACAGATATTTTTCAATTGTGGCCAAACATTCTCTATGATTGAGAGGTCAAAGGTCACTGGGACTTCACGGCCATTCTTCTTTGATGAAAATTATATATCAGCAACATTTTGAGATACAGCTTGAAATTTAACAATATATATAATTATCGTGATATGACAATATAATAGCATCTGAGATTTTGGTTATGGTTACATTGTGATATGTCATCAGTGGTATCTTTATCTGGTTTGAACGGCTGCATTACAGTCACTGTCAGAAGCATCTTTTTCAGTTATGTTGTATGCTGCTAATGTTCACTGAACGCCTAATGGAAAAAACTTTAAACCTGAAGCAGAAAAGAACCCAACATGGTTCACATATTTTTTGTTCACCATTCTGATGAATTCAAACGCTGGCCTTCTCAAAGCTGTGTGTAGTAGTAAATCATGTTTTTGACCATGATATTATTTCCATATGGTCCAAAAAACTAATTCTGACTGCCTTGTTCTTCCACCTAGGAACAAGTCCTGATGACTTGCAGAGGTTGAACTTAACACTGAAAAAAAAAAACCTTACAATTCTGATTTATTATCTTGTAGGTGGCCTTGTACAAGTAGCTGCTCCCCTTCTTCCGGGTAATCTGTGTCTGATTCAAACATGTATAGCTTAATTTCCCCAGTCCTAAAACTTGCCAGTGTGCAGTGTATAGTAGATTAGTTTAAAATATGGATGATTACAGAATGGGTAAGCTCTGGCTTACTCCATCTTACTCCAGCCACTACTCATAACCTAGATGAGCCAAAGATGCAGAATTATGTCCAAGCCATTTCAAAGCCACAAACAATTTTAGGATTTAATCAGTTGCTGGAGCAGGGCTTTAGGTCAGGGGTATCATGTTAAGAGTCATGGACACACAGGTAACAAAAACAAACTAATGGTCAATAGGCACGTTTTAAAAAGTCCATTAATACAATAAACAGAAGAACATATCTAAATATTTTAAGTCCAAAAACCCAACTTGCACAGTACACAGCAACATAATCAGATACATTTTTGCAGTACAACTATTTTATTTGAAACTACTGTCAAGGCTCCTTGAGTAGTTATCATGCTCAATCCTCCCACAGTTACTGCAGCATTACACGGTGGAGCGGCGGCCTCCTGTTGCTCTTGATCTCATATCACCTGCAGTAGCAGACATTGATGAAGCTGGCGATGAAGGATGCTCTCCTGGATACTTTCGTCTTTTTAGAACCTGCTGGTTTACCAAAAAAATCAGAAAATTACTTCAGTGCCATTGTGATAGCTTGTTACCTTGAATGAAACATCTAATTGATGTCTGCTGACCGTGACGCTTAGCATTATTTTATTAACTAATAACTTTTAATAATCAATTATTCAGTATTACTAATTTAATAATAACAGAGAAATTATTTAGAGCTGCTCTCCTTAATGACTGCAATGCTATATCCCCCAAAACCCCTGATGTATACACAAAAATGGCTGCTGCAGCAAAGACAGCAGCATTGCAGGAGACATGTCAGGGTGTCCCGTTCCATTTAATAGTGTAATTTGGAAACATAATATCAATATTATTTGTATCCATTTATTTTTTTGTTTTTACCAAAGACACTCCCTGGTGGCCAATTCTGGTGTCAGCAAATCTAATGCCCTCCAATTCTCAGAGACATCCACGAGTGTGGAATAAAATGAAGAACCAGTCTCCAGTGTTTTTTGGTTTTCTGGCAGCAGCACCAATGATTTAATAATATCCCTGATTTTCTGGGATGCTTTGCATATGGCAAAGTGAGTGTGTCTTCCAAATGACTTTTCTTCTTTTTGAGGGTTTCATGTACCAATATCTCTTTGTCCAGCTAAAGAAAAATGTCAGAATGATCCTTTTTCCTTTTTTTTTTTTTTCTTTTTTTAATTTTTTTCATTGAAGGCTTAGTCCTACATCTGCTTCTGGACCTACTTAACATGCTTCTAGATGTCTAGTATTAGAAGCAATTATACCATGATAAATAAGATGCAGAGAGTAGTGATGTATTTTCAGAACACAATGGTCTTTTGAAATGATCAACCTATTGTTGACTTCCTGTCAGGTCAATGGAGATTTTGCTGCCATCTCTGAGCACCTGGAGCAGTGTAGTGCTGCTCTTCCAGCATTACTACTGACTGTTCACCGAATGTGCTGCATCTACAGTACAGCTTTATTCATCAGTCTGCCTGTATCCACATCCACCAACATGTCTGTGTGTGTGTGTGTGAGGGAGAGAGAGGGGGTATGTGTTTGCCAGCATGTTGGCATGCAGCTTATAGAGACAGGTGGCTGTAAAGGAGGTGGCAGAACATGAATTCGCGTCACATTATTTTGATTGGATAACAGAAAGAGATTTAGGAAAAAAAAGGAGATATTGATGACCAGGAAGCCCACTGTAATGACTCGGGATCCTTAATGTATACAAGCACTAAAATTAAAAACCCCCCTTTTTTCCCTTTTTTTAGCAGAAACGGAGATACTCATTATTACTACTTACCATTTCTTTTTTACTACTTTAACATTTTCTCTCCCAAAATGAGCATTTTTTGTTTTCTTGTGTGTACACAGTGAGAAATTCAATAAAATGTGTTTGTTTGTGCAAACATTGCACTAATATCTATCCATGAAGTAACTTAGGAGCCACCAGCACCATCTGTGAGGTGTGGGTGTATTGTGGGGGGTATGTCCTATGTTCTTAGTTCCTGTCTGACCCTGTTAGACCTGTTATATGTTATGACATCTGTCCTGAAGTAGATCTATAGACCACAGCAGCTTCAGCTGGCCCATTTCAAATTGACAGAATATTTTTATTAGAATTTATTTATTTGTGATAAGCTAAAATGTACGATGTGATACAGTATAAATGCATACATAACATGCTGAGCAAGAAGAAGGATTGTTGTGTTTCTATCATCCAGTTTATGAGATTTCAGGTCATAATCAATACTCAGCTGAAGTTCACTTTATCTTGCTTTCCCTCTTCTTTAAAGCAGAAGTGTGGTTCGAGCCC
>KV751352.1:239242-255280 GCA_001698575.1 Mola mola
TCTGGAAAGAGAAGGCTGAATGTGACCAAGAGATCACTGAGGGAAGGCAAGAGCCAGAGTCTGATCCTGCTCACAGGATCAGAGCCCGAATACAAGGACGACACACACAGTAAGGTCAGTCTGACAGACACACACATGACTGTGTGTCATCCAGCAATCAAAGGATCAATAGTCGCAGTCTGCATGTCAAAGGGTCCTTGAGTATCAAATTGTATTGCTCCCAGTGGTGCCCCATCAGTGTGTGTGAATGTATCCCACCTCGCTGATGAACAGGTGGCAGCCAGCCGCCTGCGTATGAATGCGTGTGTATAGATGAATGCAGAGTAAAGCACTCTGAATGGTCGAGATGACTAGAAAAGAGCTATAAATGCAGTTCATTAACCATTGAGACAGTCATCTCAGTCTGAACATAAACACACAGTCAGATCATCTAACCAGAGGCCAACAAACAGCAGTGCAGTAACTGCTGAAATAGTACTGACACCCTGCCTTTACTTCCGATGACTCCCAGTCTCTGATCCGCTCCTGTGTCACTTTTTCTTTTCGCAAACTTAGCTTGACAACTCCCTGCTGCCACAGTAAATTTAGCATGTGCAAGTCTACAAGTAGGCAGGATCTTTCAAGTTGAGCAGAGCAGATGGTGTGAATGGTAGAAATACGTTGTTTGGTGCCCAAAGTTACACAAATGTAAGAGTAATGAGTTAGGAGGAGGTTATACAGTCTGATGTGAAGGAATGCTCTTCTGTCTAATAATTTTTAAAATGTTTATGTGTCTCCTTCCAGAAACATGCATCTGAGAGCACATGCGGTATTGAACAGAGGCTTCAGTTGATGCTCCACAGAATGGGCGTGGCCAAAACTCCACCTGCAGACACCAAGATGAACCAGGTAAGGTGGAGTTTTGGTGGATGTTTGGTGGGCATTTGGAGGGTGTTTTGTGGGTGTTTGGAACCCCCACATTTCCATCAATAATTTTGCATTATTATAACCTGGGTCTTAACTTCAAACCATTTTGTCAGTAAGAACGCTGCACTCACTGAGCCAATGACATTCATCTTGTTATAATTATGACTCAACCTGTCTGTAGTTAACATCCACCACAGACCCTTTTCCTGCTTTAACGCTGACCTGCTGTCCTTACTGGAGTTGTCCACTGTTTTCCTGTGAAATTAATGTTATTTAATATTGTTTGTTATGTGTTGTAGACTAAAGACGATGAGCTGAGGAAGGCAAACTCTGAAGGTAATCGCAGCCACATTCATAAAACTGTTAATGGGTAAATGATAAAATCACTCATCCCTTTTATATCAGAGTACTTAAACGAGTTTTTCTTAGTGCGTCTCTGCTCTTCCTGATCTGTCATGCTGAAAATAAAGGCATATAATGTAAATATACATGTTGCGATTGGTGATGTGGAAATTCAGAATATAAGTCTGTGAAGAAGATCTCTGAGCAGTGTTGCAAAATTAAACTGATTTATCATCACTAATAAATCAACTTGATTCCACATGTGCCTGCTGTTTTTCTTTAGTGTTATTCTCCATGTTTAATTCATGATCCTGTCAGACATCTGTCACCACAGCTATGAGACTTCCTGTGTCTATTCAATATGTGCAACTTCAGATGGTCTTCCACCATATTACTATCTTCTCTCTGTCGATCAGGTGCTATCCTGGACAAACCGCAACCACCTCCCAAATACATGAAGCCCAGAACAATGTCGACTTCATCAGGTATCAGTTGTGTCCACACCTATATAATGATAATAGAATCATTTCTGAAAGAAAATATTTTACATGCCTGCTCTGTAAAAATCAGTTTGAGCATTGTTTTTTAAAAGCCTAATCAAGTTGAACCAACTTTACGCTATCTCAGAATCAGAGATAACTCCTATATTTTGCAATATTTTCAACCATTCAAATTTGGATGGGTGGTGACTAATACATTTTTCTGTTGTGTGACAAACTCAGAACAGATATCTATTAATGCTTTACACAGACTTAACATTTTTCTAGCTTCTTTATTTTATCTTCATTCTACTCGCATATGTCCATAACAATAACTCTGAAAGGTTTATTGCACTATTTTTGTCTTAACATGTTTCTGAATAATTAATCTTTTAAAAAGTTCCTGCAAGGGGCATTGTCCTGCATTTCTTTTCCTGCAAAAAAAAAAGTAGATCAATACTGCACCCAAAACAACAACAGCCTGCTGGCAAGTTATCAAAATGCAGCAGCTTTAAAATCTCAATGCCAGTAAAAGATAGTATTCATGCTTAATTTACATGGTGAAAAAGTTGATTTAAGAGATTAACTGCCAGGAAATTGGAAAAATACTGCCAGGTTACTGAGTTCAGTTACATTTATTATCATTTGGCCCAGCTTCTTAATATCAGCTTAATAAAACATCTGTTTAACAAACTTTTATGCTGACAAATCTCCTGATTTTTCGCTACACTGTGAATCATTTTCTCTTAGAGTGAGAAACCCACATGCGGCTTCACTCACTGCTGGAGAAACCAAAACACTGTGAGACTAACACATTAGTTTTGGTCTTTTTTTATGTGATGGCTTATTTTGAAACAGCTGATAGAAATATGATTGAGTAAGAGTCTTTCACTTGAGCATGAGGTTACTACATGGCATCAGGAGCACTTGGTAAACATTTTAAATACAGAAGATTAAAGTGTGAAGTTTTTCTTCTGATGTAATGTGCGTAAACAGGATGACTTCTCTGTGTGTGTCTCTGTGTGACTGACACACCCACCACCCAATGATCACATGACTGATTAATGGTTCCAGTATTCAAGTGAGAAAGTTAACATTCAGAAAGGCAAGACTGAGAGGTCTTCATGCCTGTCTGTCTTTAAACTAAGATTTTTTTCTCATTTGATGAGATCCCAGTGTGATAACTGTAATTTGTTTTGACCCACGTCTCATACTTGTTCTGTTGGGACTATGGAACTCAGCTGCAAAATCCCTGAAACCTCTTTGGATTTAATTGTTAGGAAGGTGTGGGAACCTAATTTTTTACCGTTTTTACCAATCCCTTTGAGACTCTCAATGACTACTCTAACTTCACATATTCAGATTTAGCCATTGTAAAATGGATAAGACACAACAGATTATTTTTGGAATCTGGTATCAGTGAATGCCACCTTTATGCCAGTAATGTCAGTATTGGCTAATACATCGGTGCGTCGCAGACAATTTCATTTATTTTACCAAAAATAATTCCATGTTGCTTCTTTAAAAGAAATACAAACTCAAATTCCGTATATACAAGAAAACTGCGCAAAAAAACAACACAAAAAGGCCACATGTTGTCATCAACATCACACTGGATGAGGACTCATTGCTTAGTGAAGTACTGTGCAAAGGAGTAACAGGTTCATAAGAGAGTCACAATCATGCAGGTATTTTCTATCACCTGTGAATAGATGCTTGTATTTAGAACAGTTAAACCAGAAGAGTTTGTGGTCTTTATATGAGCTCTGTACGAACCTTTTAAAAAGGGGAAGGAAAAATGTGTGAAACAAAATGAAAATGGGTTAACATGTTTGCAAGAGGAAAGATTTCTGCTCTGCTCAGAAGGTGATAATGAAGATCAGGTGGATCCCAGTTTCAACAAGGATAAATCAGCTTTATAAAAAAAAACAACCCTGTGATCTCATTGTTGTTGAAGAATTACTTGAAGCAAAGTATGACATGACCATCGAGCCAGTTAGTGTGTTGTGGTCCGCTTATGTAAATGTCTGTCTAGTCTGAATCTCTCTGTCTATTTTCAGCTGACCCTCGCCATCCTATGAGAGCACTGGAGCCCATCCAGCCACACCCTCCCATTCACCTGAAGCCAGCCTTCCCCAAGCGCCCCACTGGCCCCCTTGCACCAAAACCAGCCACTGCCGCCAAGCCTCCCCTCCCCAGCCCAGTTGCTCTTGCAGGAGCAGGAGGAGTGCGTCCCTCCTCTGCTCCTCCAACCAGCAGCTCAGTAGAGAGAGTCCAGCTTAGATTTTACACTCATGACGGGGGGCCGATCCAGACCGTAGCACAGGTAACACACCACTGACTGCTCCTGAGACGATCTCTCGGACCTCATTTATTTTTAATACGAACCTCAGAAAGCTTCAACAAGTCATAATGTAACATCAACATCAATTTTCGTTATCTCTAGCTGTATCTTTAGCTGATTGTTATTCATGTTATGAAAACCAACATAAAATCCGGAATATAATAAATTAGATAATGTTGAATTTGTTTGTATGAAATCAGATGCAAGGACTACTACTAGCCACAAGGTGGCAGTAATGTTCAAATGGGATTGATTTATAAGGAAAAGTTTTTTTAAAATACCTTAGTTTAAAAAAGAATGTTATCAGAAATCTGTTTAATAAAGATTGATGAATTAGGAAGAAAGATCGAGGAAACACGTCGATATGTTACGTGAATGTTATATTTGGAGACGTCAATGCTCATGGTACATAGGGGGAGAGGTAGACTAACAGCAGACCGTAGATGAGCTATTGGGTTTATAATAATGCTTAAATAATGACTAAGTTGCTCAGCTTCATTTTACTGGAGTAAAATCCGCAGCAGATCTTTCCAGTGAGTTAGCTAGAGTCAAGCTCGAGTGAAGCTTGAAGATCATCAATATGTGCAAAGCGCAGGATGTCTCCACATCTAGGGTGGCACTTTTTCACCTCCAATAAGCTCCCTCCTTTATGGAGGTAGAACATGGGGTGTCATTCGTTTAGCCAGACCAGCCAGACCCCTTGAACAGGAGAGAGATTCCAGGAGGGAGCCGTGCTGACTCAGAGTGGACTTCGGGTTACTCCTGTCTAATGTCACAGGAAAACGCAGTTGATGAAATGACACTCACATCTTCACAGAGACATGTCTTCATCTCATCCATACTTGACTGGCAGTACTATGCTCTGATGCGACGGAGTACAGGACTCTGGCAGGACAAGGGGGAGGCAGAGTCTGTCATTACATTATTCGTGCTCAATCAAAGTCAAAGATGATAAAGATATTGACCATGTTACCATCACTATCTTGTACCTGCTGCTGTTTAAATTAATATGTGACATTGTTGTATAACTCAAAATAGAACAAGAACAGATGAATCACTGATTGATCAATGATCCTTTTTCTGTTTAATTTGAAGCTTCTATCTCAGATGAAACAGTTTCATGAGTTTACCTGAATTTTATCATCACAGGATGGTCTAATATGTGTTTCCATTTCCATTCCTGTCAATAACAAGCAAAGACTATGTTTAAAAAACCTCTTACAAAAACTACAACCTCCAGATTGGGCATGAAGGTGAATCATCCAGGAAGGACTGCCTTTAGCTTGGTGGAGTTTGTGTATTTCCATTTTGGTACAACTGTTCTGTGCATCTATACATTCAGATCAGCCATAATGACATTGCAGCCATTGTTTGTGTCTCATCCCACTGAGTGTAATCTGATCTTCATCCCTAGAATGGAAGCCAGGAAGGTCTTCAGGGTGCAGCCACATTTTCGTACCCCGTGGGAGAGCAGCTACCTCCAGCCCCATCTCCATGGAGGGGTCCTGGCTCACAGGGTCGCTCTGAGAAAGCACAGTCAGTGACCGACGGTGAGTCTAACGGTCCAATCACAGCCAAACTGCTCAGACCAGTCACTCATTAAAGGTAATGGTGAGAGAAGTTATAAGTTGAGATGTGCTTACAAGGAGAAAAGTCAGTATCCTCCCCATGTGTGTCATGATCATCATGTAACATGTGAGTCACATGAGCACAGAGTGAGAGCTTTCAGAGTCATTTGTGTGACATCTGGTAAAGATGTGAGGAAATAGTTCCGTTTCATATTGTGAGGCTCCATTCAATCATTTGGCTCCAGTTAAATGTCATCTTAAAGTCAATATCTTTTTACATGTTTACATTCAATATGGGGTTGTAATACAATCTGATAAACATAGGATCTGTCCATCATTTCAGGGTTCCGTCTCTCATTCTATCAGTCTTGCTCTCAATAGTCCATACAATAAATACTTTTGCTCACTAAATTTTGTGCGTGTGCATTTTTGTTACCTACTGGCGACCTTTCTTGTCATGACCCTGTGTGGACCAAGGGTCTTCATGTGGACCAAAAACACATCCTAACCCAGCAAAATGTCCCCTCTGATGTAATTTGAGTTTTGGCAAGGATTAAAGTTTGGATTTGGTTATGTGCAGTTTATGGAAGTCAACACAATGTGCGTTTGTGTTCCAGAGAGTCTTCCTAAGCCACGACCACACATGAAGCCCATCCCACAGCGCCGGGCTGTGTCTGTCCACGAGGACGCTTTGGCCATGACACAAGGTAAGACTTCTAAAGACATTACAAGAAAACTTCAGTGCTATAGTCAAGTTTGTATTTGATGAGCTCAGTTTTTGCTGAAACATTGAAAATTAAAGCATGAAAACAATCACTGACTCAACTGAGTCAGATTTGGAGGGAAACAATGAGGACGGCTTCAGAGATGAAAAGAAAAGTGTATTTAATTTCTGTAGCACTTTAAAACCAAACCAGATATACACAGTACACGTAGGCATATGAACAATGTGTATAGTAAGGAATGATTAAAACGACAGCAGGGAAAGATTAAACCGTGTAAATGTTTGACAAAGATTCAGGAAATACAGCAAGATAAAACCATAACATTTGAAACCTATTGGGAGCATAAAGAGACAGAAAAGAATTGAGCCTGAGACTGAACCCTGTAGTGCTCCACATGAAATGAAATGCAGGAGTATAAGGTGCATAACTCAATATTCATCCAATGAAGAACAAATTTATAGATTTCACATTTCTTCTGGAACAGTGTAAATACTGATTACTGTGGCTTTGTCTGTGTCAGACTTCCTTCTAATGTCCAAATAGTGTCAAGATTATCTATTTTTGTGTGTGTTTGTTAGAGCTGAAAGCAGTGTTACAGAGGTCGCCCATCCGTCTCCAGGGCACCAGAGGGGATCTGCCCACCTGCACAGAAGATGGTGGAGAGGAAGCACAAACAGGTGAGGCCAATCAGTCCGGCTCAGAACTAATTTTCTATTTCTGATCCTGATTTAATTTACCAACTTTTTTCGCCACATTCTTCCATCTGTCTTTTGCTCTTCATCCTTGCAGCCGGTCACACGGGGAAACGGAGCAGGGAAGAGAAGAGGGAACCTGTCCTAAGGGAGGAGCTGAAGGAACATGGCGGAAGGACAGGAGCTGAAACCAAGCACGCCCCTCCAGGAGAGGATAAAGGCCTGAGCTCCAGGAGTTCGTCCTCTACAGCTCAAGCTCAACAAACAGCCTCGGCTCCACAACTCGTCATTCCAGCCACAGTCCTCGACAAACCTCCGTCCATCCTGGAGAGGGCTGCAGCACTGAGCCAAACCCTGGAAAGGCTTCCTATAACCCCAACATCCCAGAAAAAGATCCCCAGCACAATCCCTCATGCACCTGCAGCCCCACAAAACCTCCAGCAGGAGAGGGGGCATGACCCAGCTCCAGATCTGAGGAACAGCACACAGGACACCGTCTCCAAACAGCACACATCAAAGGCAGAGCCAGCGGACCAAAGAACTGAGCCCCCACTGTCTGAATAGGATCACTGACTTACCTGAGGAAGAAAGGCACACCAGGGGGAGAGGAGAGAGTCTGTGACATCACTGAATCCAGGAAATGAGAGACTGTACAAGGTCTGAGAGTAGCATTAATGTTGTACCTGCTGTGTACTGCTAATATCTGTACAACTGACATCTGTACAACTAATATCTCCATAGTTAACATTGGTACAGCTGCCATATGTACAGTTCGTACTATTTATTGGCTGTTGGGTGGATAAACATGCACAAATGGTCCAGTGGTCAATTTCATGCATGCCCACACGTCATTTGCTGTCTATAAACTGTTGGAGGAACACATTTTTTTAACTTTTCAAAAAAATCACACCTATTTTCATTAGTCAGTCTGCTCTAAATGGCCACTGGCAGTTGTGCAATTGTCTATAATAAGAGTAAGTAAATGTACAGATGTAAGCTGCAGCAAGCAACATACACACTGACTGTGTCTCTATGTTGACATCTCGTTTCCTGACTGATGTCACTAAATTACCGGGATCATTTTGCTCCAGAATCGTCTCTGTAAATTGACTTTGATTGAATTTGAGCCATAAAGCAGCAGGACTAACAGTCATTTTTCACTTATGTTAAAATATATTTCATTTCATTATCTCTCCCACCCAGGGTGAATCTGCATCCCGCTGCACCATTGCAGTGAGTAACATGATGTCTCTTACAAGTTCTCTTTAAATTCATTCTGAAAACACCTTTAGACTCTCCTGAGTCCTTTCACAGTAGGGGCAGCTAGCGTTACAGAAATGGCTAAATGAAATTGGTAGTTGTGAAATCTCTTTTGGATATTTTCCACAAACCAATCACTGTGACATCTATCTATTCAGTGAGACAGGCTGTTTGTCCTCTTAATTTCAACATGTTATCCCATTATCAAACACGCACACAATGATCTTAACGTCCTGCTGGCACAAAGATGCAGATACAGTTACTGCTGGGAAGACTATTCCTACAAGGTGACCACAATGTGTTCACAACATAAATACTGAGGTTGCCGTGGTCATCGTTAATCTTGTCAATAATTACAGTCTTCAAGTGGTGTTTTTCTTTCAGTGGTAATTCTTGTCTCAAATGACTCAAATATTGCTAGTGTGGATATATTCTAGTTTTAGGCATATGAACCATTGATGGCCTCTCTCTCTAAACTAACAAACAATGAATTAATCACTGTTGCACATTGGCTTGGCCTTTCATTTCCATCCGTCAGTACTGTGCAGGATGTAAGATCACTGCAGTGGCCTCATTTATTAAAACATACTTAGATTTATGGTTCCGTTTAGTCTTCAGAATATTTTTAATATCTGATTTTTAAAAAGAGTGTAAGAATCGAGAGTGTGTCAGTGTTGAGGAATGAGATGGGTCAAAAATATAAAAATGATACTTATAATAAATGATCGGGCAGGTAATTTATCTTTATTTTTGTCACATGTTTCACCACAATGATCCGAAGCTACAATATCCTGACATGATGAGCAGGAGAATCAAAACAATCCAGACATTTTATTTTAGAGAAAAGATCATATTCACTTCAAGCACAGTTTAATAAATAATTATTTACGTGGTTTTTATATTTAAGATTGAGATTGATTGCTGGTTCTATAAATGATATACCCGACATTAACTGTGCACAGTGACAATTTTCACTTTGCAACACTGCTACGCACTCTGAGCTCTGGTTATATATTTTGCTTCAGCTTCATTTGGATGACTGAAACTGAAGCAATCCCCACAAAGGTTTTGACTGGTTCAGTTTTTCTGAACCAGCACCAAGAGTCTGTAAATTGGGGAGGAAAACATGGATTTTTTGGAACCAGCCCAACATTAACTTGCATTTTTACATTTTTTTTTCTAAAACCTCCCAATTTTTCTTACAAATTCCATCCTCATTACAAAGAAGTTGGGCTTGAAAACAGTAGCCTTTCTGCTTCTTTTCTCACAGTTATATATTAGCCCAATACTATATAGTTATACATTTGACATAAAATCCATTTCATTTAAACGCTTCATGCATTCGCCCATTAAGGGTAAATGTTCCAGTTTTTTTCTGAGTGTTTTATTTTGCCTTATTAAAATGTTTTCACAATAAAGCCTTTTAGAATCTTTTAGAAGATTGACACATGGGACACAAAATCTCTGCATGTTTCCAATTACTTCAGTGGAATCACATCACTGTATGACATCCAGATCAGAACTTCACTCACTCATTTAGACAATCATATACCTTGTCCGTCATATCATAGCAGGATTACAGATATTGTGTGATAACAACTCTCAGGGTGGTCTTGGAGAATGGTGTGTGTTTTGTAAGAGTAGAACTCAGTTCAGCTTGCCGTGCTGTCAGCAACCTGAGCCTTCTTCTTTTCCTCTGGGAGAATTTATTTTCTACTGTCATGTCTCTTTCGCTTTGCACGCACAGAAATATGTACAAAACTACATAAAGTAACAAAAACAAAGTTATGAACAAAGTGTAAATCCATACCTATACTTGTTAATTATTATTAAAATGATGAGTTATGTCATAATTTTGTCGTTAGTTGTCTTTATTTTGGGTGATGGCACTGTGCTTGCTTAGCTTAGACTTGAAGACTGAATAATTACATGAGCCTGCATTAGAAACTGAGGATGTGGAGTTTCAATGTGGTGTATAGTGTGGTTGCAGTGCCTTTTGTGCCCGACACATATGCCAGGATCTCAGCCTCCACTATTTACAATAAAAAAATTACCATTTTAAAGACAATGTTGAAATAAAATAATAGAGATAAGGTGATGATTTGCACAAAATACATTAACCAAAGACTGTGGTTCCAGTACATTTTCTGACCCGCTCTTAAGGATTATTAGTTACTGCAACAGATACTTCCACCCATATTGTAAGGTATTGTAATGTCCCTTTGCTGTCTGCTGAATTAGAATCGAAAAATGTCTCAGCTAAAAATGATTGCTTCTGCAGACTAACAAAAGAAAAATAATTAAATTCTTTACAAAGCAAAGTAACCAAAGTAATATACACCACTGCACCAGTAATGCTGGAAAAACTTGGGAGATCAAGATCAAGATCAAGAGTACAGAAAGCAGACATTGCCCCTCAGGGGGAGGGAAATTGGAAACCCAGCAAAGATGCTCTCGAGAGACTCAAGAAACTGCAACAGACACTCAGCTCTGGCTATTAGACTGATGGCCTGTTCCCCAAACAGTTCTCTATCTAAGGCAGGGTTGGGGAATTCATTTCTACAGGGGGCCACATGAAAAATCTGAACTGTGTTGGAGGGCTGAACCAACGATAACTTGAACTTAATTCTGCTCAATATTAATTTTCTCCCAGTGTAAAAAGCAGTAAATTATATATTTTGATTAGCTGCTACTGGTAATCATAAGTATAAGGATATTCTGTAAATATTTATGTAAATGTATGTATTGTGGTGTAGGTCAAAGAGGAAAAAAAATCCTATAAACGTAATAAACAGTTTAAAACAAAACAATCATTACATCACAGCTTCATTTTATTTTCAACTTGTCAGTCTTCGCAAATACTGAAAAGGTGTTTTGCAGTATGTTAAAGATAAGCAACTGATCAACTTAATACTAAAAGCAATAAGTGCTTTTGATGTTTTCAGTTCATTTTACTTGTTCAGTGAGAAAAATCCAGTCTGTCTTGGGCTTGAACAAGTGTATTGAAATCTGGCTGAATGTCTGAGGTGGCTATGAGAAGGACAGCTGAGAGGTGATCATCAATGATAGAGGATCTTTTATCTGGACTGGTTGAACTTTATCACTGAGAATGTCTGTTCACATACGTTAGGTAGATCCAAAGAGGACTCAAATCTTCTGAGCATGCCTCATGTGTGGAAATTTCTTCTCTTTGAGTGAGGAGTAGAACTCAAGCAGTGGGACTGACCTAAAGTGCTCTGCCAGAAGTGTGTCAGACTGCAGGTCAAACATGCATTTACCTCTGTGAAGAAATAACTCCCTGTTGTTGTCCCTGTAGAAGGATCGAGTGTAGGCTTCTCTCCGTTCTGCTTTATTGGTCAGCGTGAACATATGGCTTCTTCCATCAACATACAGCATGGAGCAGGTTTTTCTATATATGCCGCAAACTTTATGTCTATTACCGTAAAGCATCACTGTCGTAAAACTGTCGCGAACCTTAACATTACCTCTGCCTTATATAAACCATACATGACATCTCCCCTCTTTTTTTTCATTGTTTTTTCCCAATAACACAAAGCGCATATAGGAGCATTCAATGAACCATAGTAAACAACATATCAGCCTGGAAAATATTTCAAGTACTTTTTCTTCACAAACATAAAGTGCAGCCTTAACGTGTTGGTAATGTTGCAGCTCTAGTAAACACATTTACCCTGTAAACATTTCTCCCATGACTGAGATAATCCTGTAAACAAACTCAAAGTGCAATTAGTTGTAATCATGTCATCTCTAAACTCAAAATGCAATTTCCTTGACTTAAACTTAAACATTGTAACATTATGTTACTTTCAACTTAACCAATGTCCTGCAATATGGGTGTTACAGTTTTACAATTAAACAATTTGAACAGTACAGTCGGCATTCATCTTTTTTTTCCAGAGTAAGGAGTGTTGTCCTTATTTTTCTCCCCATTAAGAGTTCCGCTGGACTGACTCCCGTTGTGGTGGAGGGGGTTGATCTATAGCTCATGAGGGTTTATTAGTGGATCTTCTTGTCGGAGGATTCTCTTTGCAGTCTGTACTCCTCTCTCGGCATGACAGTTCCCCTGAGGATGGTGAGGACTAGACGTGATATGCCTGAAGTCCAGCTATCTTGCCAGCTCCTGAAATTCAGGGCTGGAGAATTGAGGGCCGTTGTCACTCACCACCTCATTTGGGATCCCAAACCTTGCGAAGGTTGCTTAGAGTCTCTGAATAACTTGAGCGCTGGTGGTGGACGGTAGGTGTAGCACCTCGAGGAACCGTGATTAGTAATCTGAGATGACAGGGTAGTTGCTTTTGTTGTGTTCACGGAGGTCGAGAGCTATTCTTTTCCATGGACGCTCAGGGAAAGGTGTGGAGATGAGCGGCTCCTTTTGTTGAAACTGCTTGTGTTCTTGGCAAGTGTGGCGTGAGATCACTATGCGTTTGAGTTCTGCAGAGAGTCCCGGCCACCAAACTGAGGATTTTGCCCTCTATCTACACTTTGTTAGCCCCTGGTGTCCATTGTGTATTCTGTTTAAGATGTCGGCTCTCAGTGACTGTGGGATGATGATCCTGCTCCCCCGTATGAGCAAGCCATCAGCCTCTGATAGCTCATTCTTCACCTTCATGTGTGCTCTGACAGTCAGTGGGACCTTCCCACTGTGTTCTGGCCAGCCGTTTCTAATGAGTTTGACAAGTCTGCAGTTCACTGTCAGCAGCAGTGGCCATCTTGATGCTCTCCATTCTGCTTGGAGATGCTGGGATGCCCTGTATCACTGTGGCCACATAGCATTCCACCTCACTATGTGTGTCAGTCACTTACTTTGTGTACGTTTCTGGGCTTCGGGACAGGGTATCAGCGATGAGGAGGGTTTATCCTGGCAGATACTGCCACTGGTTTGTACCTCATAAGTTGCATTAAGGAGACGTTGGCATCTCAAGGGAACGTTGTCGAGACTCCGGTTGTTGATAAGTGGCACTAACGGCTTGTGATCTGTCTAAAGCCTGACCTCATTCAAGCCGCATAGACACTTGTCAAACTTTTCACAGGCCCACACGCCAGCCAGGCACTCTTTCTCGATCTGCGCATAGCGCGTTTCGGCCTCTGACAGACACCTGGAGCAGTAAGCTATTGGCTTCCACTCTTCTCCTTGGAGCTGGAGCAGCACTGCTCCAAGTCCAAAGCTGCTGGCATCGGCACACATGGCTGTGGGCCTAGCGACATCAAAAAGGCAAGAACTGGTGCCTTTGTCAGCATCCTTTTAATGTCCTCAAAAGCTGGCTGCTGTGAATAGCCCCAGGTCCAGATATTCGTGCTCTCTGGAAGCTCGTACAACAGCTGCCCCACTGTTGCAAGGCCCAGAACAAACCTTAACATTACCTCTGCGTTATATAAACCATACATGACAGTCCCTTTCATTGACTGCATGGCTGCCAGCTCCTCCGTGATTTTGAAGTCTGCAGTGATCCCAAGTAAGAAGATGAGCAGCTCTCATCCAGAGCAAGTGAAAAGTAGTCAAAGTTAACCGCTCTGTTCTTCAGCTGAAGTTTCAGATTTCCCGCAATGTCCTCAACCCTCCTCGTTACTGTGCGTCGGGAGAGGCAAACATTCTCAAATGCTCCCTTTTTTCTGGGCATATTAGCGCAGCAGAGTCCACCAACCACTCCTTAATAAACTGTCCGTTGTTTACTTTTTCTAGCGATTCTGTGCGATAGGACATAACTTGTCTTGACAGCTGCATCTCTGGGTGTACAAGGTTTTGTAAAAAGTCCTTGTTGGGTTTGCAGCTTGGCCAGCAAAGCCTCCGACTCCTTTTTCATGCTCTTCGTCAGACATGTTCTTGTATTTCTCCTTGCGTTTGGTCACGTAGTGGCGCTTCACATTGTAATCCTTGAACACAGCAACCTGTGTTCCATAAACTAAGCACACGGCTTCACCTTTGACTTCTGTAAAGAAATATTCAGCAGTTCATGTCTTGTTGAAAACGCAGCATTCGGAGTCAACTTTTCTTTTTCTAACATGAGCGAGCATTTTAGGGCGCCAGGGGTAGCTGGCCAGCATCACCTGTCTCTGTTCACGCACGCATGTATGGACATGCGTCCATACGTAAATAAGAAAAGCGTCAGGCTTTTCAAAAGAAAAGCAACACAGTTGTATTGAGTGCAAACTATAAATACTTGTTCATTTATGTTTATGACATACCGCGGGCCGGACAGGCACGCCCAAAGGGATGTGGCCCGTGGGCCGTAAAATGCCCAGGTCTTATCTAAGGTGTAATCCCTTCTGTAGTGGATTAACAACACAAGGTAAGTCAAAGAGCTAAAACTGGGCGATACTGTAGAGATATATATGAGACAGATGCACATGACACTAATGCCAAGTGGACTAAAGAAAATTCTCCAAACAAGAATCAGGCCAAATCACAATGGCACCAGTCCAAGTCTCAGACAGATTTTGTCTGAAGTCTGAAGAGCAGGAAAGCACAGGGACGTGACCTGATCCTCACCTACTGGCTGAAGATGCTAATAGCCCTCCAAGACTTTCTGGCAGCGCAAGTGAGACAGCTTGTAACAACAGGCTCTCAGGTACAGCTGATAACCTATCCTAGCTCTCCACAACATGGAAGCTCCTTTCAGGCAACAAAGTGAGTAAGAAAATGACTCAACACACAAGCAAATCTCAGAAAGGCATTAGAATCAATGCCAAAGGATAAAGCACCAACCACTGATCGACAGCAAAATCAATTATGACTGTAAAACTAGGCAGACCAGGCGTAAACAAGACATTGCCACAGCACGGAAAGCAGGATGTCATTCAGCCTGTGTGGCCTGGCCGCACAGAGAGGAAAGGTAATCGGAAATGAAAGGGTGAGGCAAGCAGGACAGCCAGAAGTCTCAGAGGAACTGCGCGAGTGGCTTCAGCAGATTCCAAGTGCAACATTTGATTTTGTGAGAAACTCTAAAACTCCCGTCACATTAAGAAAACTATTTAGGCACCATGTGACTTGAGCAGTGATGAAGAGCTCAAGAGGTTGACCAGGCCTCCAAATTCCCCAGACCCCAATTCAATCAGACATACTGGAGCTAGTTCAATCCATGGAGGCTCCACCCTGCAACCCTTAGGATCAAAAGGATACACCACTAACACCCTGGTGCTAGACCCTACAGGTACGCCCCCAACAGGTCACGTGTCTGTCTCGACAAGAGCTAAGTCTGATCCATGATGGGGCCTTCATGGAGCATGATATTTCCAGCATGTCCCATGAATTGTGTCAACTGGAATCCACATTATTGCCAGGATCAAGATTTTCCTAGCAGAACACTCCACTGTTGCAAGATGATGGATATTATTCATACATTTATACATACTGATACATAGTGACATTTCCAGGTCATCACAAAGCACAGATCTCTGCTACGTTGATAGTTGCTGAATTGCCATCATCAGAACTTGGAGTTTCAAAGACTGTTATAAAGAATCATTACTGTGGTGATCTTAAGGGACATCATCAAAGAAAATTTTACTAAAATTTACTCACAGGAGGATGACAAAACCAGACTGAAATTTGACAATTTGAAACATGGAGATGAGATAAGTCTGCCCTTTGCTCTGATGAGACTGAGGGGAATTCAGGCAGAATGTTGCTTTTTGTTTGACAATGGGAGAAGATAACTGTTCTGAAATTGATTTTACGAAGAGATACTGAAGTATGTTTTCGCT
>KV751352.1:263786-274929 GCA_001698575.1 Mola mola
AAAGAAGCGCACCTGCACAGAGTCGGCACACACTTTACTTTTCTGAAAATTAAAAAATGGCTATGTATCTGTACTTTTGTCAAACAAATTCTTGAACCAAAAATCGATGGATGAAGCGATGAATCCCCACCACACACAGTAAGTCTGTGCAGGGATGGTGCAGGCTCCAATATCAGGTGACTACAGAGGAAAGCTTGAACTACAATATGACCTTTAACAGTCTGAATGTGGACTGACCTCATGGTTCCAGGTGGGATCGCGACACTGCTTCAGCCTCTCTGCCACGCCCTTCATCAGCTGCAGATCTGCTGCCACCGCCTGCCACCAACCCACATGTGTGACACATGAGCACCATCCCAAACAAGTCAGAATGTGAAGAGTGGAACCACACGCAGCACACTGACCAGCCCCGTCTCGCTGTGCAGCAGCACATTGCAGATCGACTTCAGACCCTCAATAACTGCTTCCTGGTCAGGGTTCTCTGTGGGAGGGGGAGCTTCCTCCATCACCTCCCTGGATCTTTCAGCTTCCTCCTCCCCGTCTCTCCCCTCTCCTTCCACTAGGAACAGAAAGATAATAATGCCTAGTCAACTAGTCAGATTAGTTGTCGAATAATATTAAGGAGACAGGACAGTTTCACCGCTATCAAGTGATCGCTCACAGATATTTTCTTTCTTTCTTTAAATTTTACATGACTGAAAATACTTTTTGACAATGCTCAATACTGACTTTCAACAATTTACAACATTCAATATGGCTTCCACCAGCCATTTTGTCTAAGCTTTTTTTTTTGTGTGTATGCTGAGTTCACATTTTTTGCTAGTGAGTTGTTTCAAGAATTGCAATTACAAATACAAGTTGTTTTGAAAATACCACCTCCAACGCTCACCTTTTGGGTTATAAGCCATATCTAGACATTTTCGGCACTTTTTCCCCGTCCACCAGAGATATGGATAAGACAAGGCTAATAACAAGATGATTTCTGACATCCAAGATGGCTGCCAGTGGCCATTTTGTCTTTTTTTTTTTTTTATTTCTTTGTTTTTGTTGATTCTCACAATTTTAAGTCATTTCAGTAAACTAAAAGAAATTTTTGTCTGTGAGGAGTTATGAGGAGTTAATCTGAACGAAAAGAGTTGTAAGGTGTACGGGATGTGAATCAGGACGCTCCATGATTCGGTTCCTGTGCTGACAAACACAGTTGTTCCACGCTGTCATGAACGTACATTACAGCTTCTGCTTCCACTGTATCTCCTACATTCATTAACATAAAAAGAAGCAAAGAAATAACCAGTACCGTTTGATTGGAACTTTCTCTGTAAAGCTCATCGAAATGAACCAAACAGAGCAGACACCAATTGACAAGATGTCCAGCAGAGAAAAGATGAAGTCACTTGTTCAACAAAGTGCCAGGTCGCGTTGAGGTTACATTACCTCTAAAATTTACCCAATTTACCCTTACGTCCAAAGGTAGGCTCATGTCAAATCCGACAGAAATCTCTAGATGCATTCTTGAGATATTGTGCTCACAACATCTGAAGTCACAGTGATGATGACCTTTGACCTCCAAGGGTCAAGGCCTACCAAACAAAGTCAGCTGCCAGTGCTTGAGTCAGACTAGACATTTGAGTTACGTTCGAAAAAAAATCTCTCAAAGCGTTTGTGAGATATCAGGTTCACAAGAACAGCACGCTGGATGGACAGACAACCTGGCCTAACTGTTGCTTTAAAAAGTGAAGATGTACAGACTTGATAAGATTTTTTTTCCAGAATGCTTCTTGTGAAATGTAAGATTTTTAACATAATATTCAGTTGGTTCTAGTAAATTTCTGATTTTTTCATACATTATTCATTACAATTTAAAAAAATTATTTTTTGAATTTCCCCTTCGGACTCGACTCTGACTCTGCAGCTGAATGGGGATGAATGGTAATGGATGTCTTCATGACCGTTTGGCCGTTTTCATCCTCCTCTCGTTTTCTCTTCTCAGTATGTTTGTCTCAAATGTGTGTGCCCGTCTGAGTTTTTGTTTTTCATTTCTTATCAAACATCATTTAAGGAATTCGATGTGGTCACACAAGAACTGTGAAAAACACTGGCTGAAACTAGTGGAATGGTCCTTTACTTTCGTTAAACTCCCTTTTATGTCCGGTACGCCTCTTAGTGCATGCCCCTTCTAATCGTAGCAGAAAAAAAATCAAGGTGCAATTCATTTTAATGGTTCCCACAAGTGTGCAACATGCAAAATCTCTGCAACTGTTTCCTGGGATACTTAATGGAGGAGAGCCCTCTTTAATCTCATTACACCTTGCCAACACAGGCTGCACATTAGCTTCAGTGCATGCAATCACTGCAGCAGGGAGTGTACGACAGAAAACGGATGTCTCTGCAATGACAACGTCTAATTGTTTTCTTTACATAAGATATGTTTGATGTTGAATTTAACACAAAATGATTGATGGAATCTAAATGCTCCGGTTAAACAGGAGCAGCAGGACAGTATCACTGTTACACTGTTACACAGTGGGGACCCCTGTTGGACTTTGCAAAAATTACCTTGGCTCTCCCCCAGTGGGCTCTGATTGCAGGCAGATGTGGCGATGCCAGCGCAGCGGGCGAGAATGGACATGGCAGATTGGCTGATGAAGGGATCCAGACAGTATTTGTCTCTGGTCAGGATGCGGGCAGTTTCTAGACAGGCCAGCTGACAGGAAGGCTGCAAGTCCCTGTTCAGGAAACTGAGCACCAGCTCCCCCAGACGCTGTGCCATAAGAAAGAAAGAAACAGTCAGTTTCAGTCATTTAGAAATCCAATTACTAACTGTTAAGTTTGTTTTACATTCCAGGCAAGACTATTACAAATGCTGATAAAAAGAAATACATTAGATTAAAAAGTGAAATAATGAAGTTTTTGCTACAATATGTCTCAAATTTGAATCAAATTGTTTATCACATATTCAACACAGATTTTCTGGCACTCAGACAAAAAAATGCATTTTAATGCTGTGGTGAATGTCTGGACAGGAGAGTTTTACGTTGACTAAAAAAAAAAAAATGACAGGAGTCACAATTTAGATGAAACTGTTGGAGAATACCTGTCTGTCCTGTTCTTCTTCCTTGCTGAATATGAAACACTGGTTCATCTAAAGGAACAAAAGGAAAAAAAACAGAGAGGGCACAAATGCAAGGAGCATCAACTATACATCTGTATTATCTTTAATACATCCTAGATATTGTTGAATTTCACAGAATGAATAATATCACACATATTAACACAAACCACCTTGCTATTGATCTCGTTCTAAGGAAGATATAAAGATGTACTTCTGCAAACTTCACATGATCTTTACCGGTGACATGTACTGTATATTTTCAGCCACTACAGGTCACACCAGAAACCAGGAGTTTTATTTATATTTATAATGTTAATGGAACCACGGTTTGTGGTTTGTGCTCTCTGAATTTGGAAAACATGGAAGTGTCATGTGTCTGCTCAAACATGAATGAGAATGTTTTGCTAGCTCAGCAATTAAACCATCAGAGGAAATGTGACGTCATTCTGGCAACATAATGACTTATCTCAGTCATTTTCTTAGTTCTCATTTGTGGACTAATGTGTAAGTGACTATATAGATAAGGTCAACGTTTGTAAGTTGATTGTTGCATGTTTGCAGGGTTGGATATGCTGTAAAGATCAAAAAATGCTGTAAAGTCAAAAATTCACAGGTTTTTTTCAGGTAAAAAAATTTTACCTGTCCACATTTGTTTCAATACGTGTTTTACTTGTTAAGTCCTTTACCCTTTTAACTGCTCACAAAACTGTTTTTCTTTCAAGCAAAGCGAGCGCCTCCGTGAACAGACCATCCAGTAACATGTAACAGCAGCATTAATGACATTCATTTAAGAGAGTTGATTAAAAAAATAAACTAGAAATTACATTAGATTGGAGAAAAGGAATCTCTCTTTATGAATATATTGGAGAGTTCCATTGTGGACTTGGAGTTGAACAAAGCAGGCTCAACTCTACATATAAGGATGGTGCAGACCACAGATTACACAGCAGAAGATAAGTTCAAGCTCCTCATCTCCTGCAGCTTTGTGGTAGAGCAGGATTTGAGCAGGCTGAGTAGACTCTATTTGTGTATCAGAGGATGTAATGCGATTGGCCTACAGATCAACTCACACAGAAGGGGTCTGTCGGCTGACTCAAGGTGTCTTTTACTGCGCACTATTTTAACTTTTCTACCACCTTGTTTCTCATTTTAAAGGTTAAATCACGTCCCCTTAAAGGTGAAATCGTGTGGTCCTCAGACACTCATTTGGTTCATTTACAACCTCTGAGATCACCAGACTGCACATTTCTTGGCTGTCAGTACTCGTTTTGGTTATGACAATTTTAGCACTGACAGTAATTATGACTAAAACTGCAGATAGATGACCAATTTAAAAAACAACAACAATGTCATCCCTTAATCTTAAATGGGATGAATCCATGCAGTTACACTTGGCAGGTAGCCAGAGTTACCAGTGCAATCTAGTTTCTCTTGTTTTTGTGTCAACAAATTGGGATGGATATGGGAAAGTTTTTTCTTAAGGTCAATGCTCAGCCCAAACAAAAAAAAAAAACTGAAAGTTTATTCAAACAGAGGGCAATGCATTGTTGAGGGTCATCTTGTTCAATGTCTGCACATCATTTTTATATGATATGGGTATAAAGCTCACACTTCTGACATGCTAGCCAAATGACAAAAATACCTTATTTAACTTGCAACTAAAATGTAGTAAAGCAACTTTTTCAGATTGAGCAGAACTTGAAACAATGTTTACTGTACATGACAGAGATGTATTTTTTTTTTAGTAGATGTATGGATATATTTTCTTCAGTAGCCCTGCATATACCAGAAGACAAACTAAGAGCTAACAGTGAAGAGGATTAAATTCATCAGGTGAACGAAAACACAACTCCAAAAAAAAAGGAGATTCTATGTTGCTGTTTGTGGTTTGGGGATGCACTGCTGCCCCCTGTTGGCCAATAAATGCAGCTTGAGTGAATGTTGTTATATTCTGACTGAGAGCCATGCGCAAAATGTGTCACGTGACTTTGATAAGCGTTAAGTCGACTACTGCTTTTAATCAAATATGACGCAATTAACATTTTCTGTATTAATATTAATTTACTGGATGATAAAATCTACTCTGTGACTGCTAACCTAGGTCTACGTCAGGAGTAAGAGTGAGATGAGACTGAGAGAACGAATGATGCACTCTTAACTGAGAAGAGGAAGCTGTTCATGCTGCAGGTGGGAAACAGATAAACTTCATGTTTCAGCATCTTACCGCCTGGTTATAGCTCTGCAGAGCCGTCAGAGCAGTGTCCTGCTCTCCCGTCCCCATCTGCTCTATGACGGCTTTCACATCGATTTCCATCGTGACTGAGCTCTCTGCAGCTCCCTCTCTCTTCACCTCCGGAGACTGTCTGTCAGCTTGTATTTGGTTTGTCACCACCTCCCACTAAACACTGCATGCTGTTTGAGTGCAATCCCCAGCAGACGAGGCGATTAGTGGAGAGGATTTGACAAAGCCAGTGTTGCGTTCAAGTGTCCACGTGAGAGGCGGACGAAACGTTTATCCAGTGTCAGGTTAATAGCAGAGGGAGTGATACATACTCACTTTTATCTTCATTCAAAAAAAAAAAAAAACACATAGTCTTTAATTTTATTTTTTTCAAAACATGTATTTTCATTTTTATTACATTTTTTTCCCCTTATGTTTATCTTTTCGTGTCTGGTGCTGGTACTGGACTCTGGTGAGACAAATATTCTTTTGCTGACCTGGGTTTCACCATAGAGTGTTGACCTTTTTAATTTTTTTATAATGAAACAGTGTCCCGGTTACAAAATGACAGATGCTATAAGTGTGTTATTTTTTACCTCCACTAAGAAAGGTTTGTTTTCAGGTCCATCGTAATTTTGTAATTTCATTTAAAGGCACTATTTGCCTTTAGTGGTGGAGTGCATCTAGTTTTCTGATTAGTTAGGTTTGAATTAGATATATCTGATGCTATGAAAAGTGGGGAATCAGTGTGACGGACAGCTGAGCCTTGCTGGCAAACTTGATATGACAGTCCCACCACTCAATAACTACTCTGGCTCCAAATGATGTCATCCAAATGATGATGCGTAAGACGGCAGCTATTGTAGCTGGAGTATTTTCCATACTGTGGCCGTTTTGCACCTTAAGTCTAGCTCATGGTTCACCCCTCCTCATTTGTATACAACATGAAAATACAAACAGGTGGTGGACCCACAAAGCAGACTGACTGAGTCAGAGAGAGAGAGAGTTCAGTGTATTTAATCAGAAACAGGTCAGCACTGAGATGATAAGTCAGACCAAGGTATCAAAGCAGCAGACTAAACGTTGGCCTTAATGAGGTCTGTGGTCTATTAAAGACATATACACAGAACATTAGTAAATAAAGCTGGAACTCTCACACCCAGGCAAAGAAGACCTGGCACGGAGGCCAGGCCAGACACAAACTGAGTGAGGAGACATCTAGACAGAGGTGCAACACAGGAGGGCGGTGCAATGAATTTGAAATGAGACTGGCAAGTGCTTTCCTTTATTATCCTGAGACCGCTCTCATGGAGTGTAGGGTGTAGTTTGACAGACCTGAGTAGTTATAAGTTACAAGTTAATATACAGTATATACAGGGCATATATACAATATATATAGAGCTGTACCCTCCATGGAGAAGTCGGTTAGATGCTAAGATCAAGGCAACACGGAGAAAGGTTAGCCAATTGTCAGAGCTGGAGAAAGGCAAGATCCACAAAGAATCCAGGGAAGAAGTAAAGTTAATGTAAGGATATGGACATTTAAAGGAGCTGAGATGGAGTCTGAGTGAGAGGCAGCATAGAAGAGAGCTCAGTGCATCATGGAGATTTCCCCCGGCAACCTAAGCCTATAGCAGCATAACTAAGGGCTAGATAGGCCAGCCCTAACTTTAAGTTTTATCAAAACAGGAAGGTTTTAAGCCTACTCTTAAAATCAGAGAATGTGTCTGCCTCCCGGACCAAGACTTGAATATGGTTCCACAGGAGAGGAGCTTGATAGCTGAAAGCTCTGCCTCCCATTCTACTTTTGGAGATTCTTGGGATCACCAATAACCCTGCATCCTGGGAGCGTAAGGTTCTGGATGGGTGATAGGACACTATGAGCTCCTTAAGAAAAGATGGTGCCTGACCATGAATAGCTTTGTAGGTGAGGACAAGGATTTTAAATTCTATTCTGAATTTAAATAGGAGCCAGTGCAGAGAAGCCAGTACGGGGGAAATATGGTCTCTGATATTAATTCTAGTCAGTACACGCGCTGCTGCATTTTGTATTAACTGAAGAGTTCTTAAAATCTTATTACGGCAACCTGAAAATAAATTACAGTAATCCAGCGTGGAAGTAACAAATGCGTGAACTAGTTTTTCTGCATCTTGTTGAGACAGGATGTGCCGGATTTTAGCATTGCTATGGAGGTAAAAGAAGACCTTGAAATCTGTTTTATATGTGAGTTAAAAGACAGCTCCTGGTCAAAGATAACATCCAGGTTTCTGACAGTGGTGCTGGGGGCCAAGGCAATGCCATCCAGATAAACTACGTTGTTGGACAATGAGTCTCTAAGGTGTTTAGGGTCCAGCACAATGACTTCAGTTTTGTCCAAGTTTAACATTAAAAATTTATGAGCCATCCAGTTTTTAATGTCCTTAAGACATGTCTGGAGATTAGCTAACTGATGGGTTTCTTCTGGCTTCATTGATAAGCATAGTTGTGTGTCATCTGCATAGCAATGAAAATGCATGGATTGCTTTCTAATAATATCGCTAAAGGAAGCATGTATAGAGTAAATAGTATTGGTCAAAGCACAGAACCTTGTGGGACTCTGTGACTAACCTTGTCATATTTGGATGAGTCATCATTTAAACATGAACAAAATTATCAGATAGGTAGGACGTAAGCAATCTTAAAGCAGACCCTTTAATGCCAATTTGGTGTTCCATCCTCTGTAGTAAGATGTGATGATCGATAATGTCAAAAGCTGCGCTAAGATCTAATAGGACTACTGTAGAGATAAGTCACTCATCAGATGCAGGGAAGAGGTCATTTGTAACTTTTACCAGTGCTATTTCTGTGCTGTGATGCTTTCTAAACCCTGACTGGAAGTCTTCAAATAGACTATTATCCTGAAGAAAGCCCCATAGTTGTTTAGCTACTGCTTTCTCTAGAATCTTTGAAAGAAAGAGGAGGTTGGATATTGGTCTATAGTTGGCTAGAACTTCTGGGTCTAGGGTAGGTTTTTTTAAGAGCAGTTTCTTTACAGCTAGTTTAAAAGACTGAGGCACATAACCTGTTACAAGAGATAGATTGATAATATTTAGTAGTGGATTGCTAATTAAGGGTAATGAGCAGCCTAGTAGGTATGGGGTCTAGTATACAGGTTGACGATTTAGATGAAGATAATGTTGTCAGTTCATGAAGGCCAATTGGGAGCTTTCCAAACACATATCAGGACTGATAACGGTCTCTATAATTCCTGTTGCTGAACTGGAATCTGTGAAGTGTAGGATATTTTCTCTGATAAGCATAGTTTTATTATTGAAGAAGTTAATAAAATCATTACAGGTGAGGGCTCTAGGAATGCATGGTTCAATAGCACGATGACTCTCAGTCAGCCTGGCTACAGTGCTGAAAATGATCCTGGGCTTATTCTTGTTTTCTTCTATTAACGCTGAATTTTCTTGCTCGGTGAAAGGCCTTCTTGTATACTTTAAGGCTATCCTGCCAGGCCATGCGTGACTCTTCCAGTTTACTGGAATGCCATTTCTTTTCAAGTTTATGAGTTTTCTGTTTTAACTTGTGAGTACTAAGATTATACCATGGAGCGAGTGTCTTGAGTTTTTTTGTTTTCTTTTTAACTGGGGCAATATAATCAAGTGAAGCACGTAGAGAGACGGCAGTGAAATCAACAAGGTGATCAAGCTAGGATGGGCTAAAATTAAGATATGTCTCCTCTGTTATATTGGGATATATTTTCAACAGTCTCCTCAGATATGCCTCTGCTATAATAGGTAGTGATTCTTGGTTAATAGTTGATGAGCAGAAATTCAAATGTTAGAAGATAATGATCTGATAAAAGCAGATTTTGCGCAGAGACTTTTAAGTGCTAAATTTCAATGCCATGTATCAGAACAAGATCAAGGATGTGATTAAAATTGTGAGTTGATTCTTGTACACACTGACAGAAGCCAAATGAATCCAACAGTGACAGAAATGCCCTACCAAGGCTGTCGTTTTCAACATCTACATGAATATTAAAGTCACCTACAATAATAACTTTATCTGTTTTAAGAATCAGGGCTGAAAGAAACTCTGAAAATTCAGTTAAAAATTCAGTATAGGGTCCAAGTGCTTGATACACTATAACAAACATAGCTGGAGTTTTCATGGTTGGATCAGAAATGCTAAGAATAAGATTTTCAAATGAAATAAAATTTTGTTTGGGCTCAGGGTTTATTAATAGGGCAGAATTGAAAATGGCTGCAACTCCACCACCTCTGCCAGTGTCTCTGGGAATGTGTGTGTTAATGTGACAGGGAGGAGTGGATTCATTAAGAGTTTAAATGTCCTTCAGCAAGACACTGAACCCCAAATTTCTCCTGATGCTGCACCATCTGTGTATGAATGTGTGACGAGCTCCTGGAGAGCTCCTGACACTCCCGATGAGCAGGTGGCACCCTGCGTGGTAGTCACTGCCACCTGTGTATGAATGTGTGTGTGAATGGGTGAATGCAAATCCTGTAGTGTAAAGGCGCTTTAAGTGGTCAACAATGAATAGAAAAGCACTATATAGATTTTACAGTTTTACCGTTTATGTCCTTTTACAGGACATAAAACTGCTGAGAGCAATTGCTGAATGCAGAAATTTGAAATAAAGTGCCAGAAAAGTCATGAGTTACAATGTAAGATGACATGTAACAGTCACAGCAATGTTGCTTATGAATCTATAAGGTAAATCCATTGTTCAAAAATGGAGAAACTAAACTTTAACAGTCAGAAATGAAAAATCAAAATAAGTTACTGAAAAGCACAAAGAATAGAGAAGCGAAAAAGAGGGAGAAATTTGGTCTTCAGTGTTTCTTCTGTTACATGAAAGCCCAAGAAGTACCCCAACATCAAAGAAATTCATAGGTCCCAGTGGAAGACAAAATCAAAAATGAAAAGAATTAAGAATATAATGTTTTCTCTGGGTAGTCCGGCTTCCTCCCACAGTGCAAAAACCTGCAAACTGGGGGTTAGGTCAATTGGTCACTCTAAAAATTGCCCGCAGGTGTGAATGTGAGTGTGGATGGTTGTTTGTCTCTATATGTCAGCCCTGCGATGAACTGACGACTTGTCCAGGGTGTCCCCCGCCTTCGCCCGAAGATGCTGAGATAGGCTCCAGCCCGCCCCGCAACCCCTAACGGGATAAACAGTAGATAATGAATGGATGGATATTGAAGAAAAATTTTAAAAAATCTGAATATCTCAAAAAGTGTAATGAGGAGAAATGAGAAAAATACAATGCCTAATGTACTTAAAAAGCCAAACATGTAGATAGTTGAATGGTTTCAATAGGTGAAAAGATGTAGAAGGTAGTATCCTCCATATGTTGCTAATAATATATTATCAGTATCTGGTTAAAATACAAATAATGCATGTATCATTTTCAAATGCATTATCTTTACAGTCTCCTATTTATGTCGTAACTAATATTGATACCAAAAATTATCCTAATTCTAATCCAAATGTTCCAATAGCCAGCTTCAACAACCGGGGATCGGATCGCCAAGGCCTCTGCCTTTGACTGCGACCCGATCCATATAGCACCGGACCTCTATGGCTCCTCCTGTGGGTGGTGGGCCCACGTGAGGAGGAGACAGAACCAGGGGACTTTGGGCTGGGCTCTATCATCACTGGGGTCGAGGTCGCTGGGGCTGTCAAACAACTCCGCAGCGGCAACGCCCTGGGGGTGGATGAGATTCGTCCCGAGCTCCTCAAGTCTCTGGATGTTGTAGGGCTGTCCTGGTTGACACGCCTCTGCAACATTGCGTGGACA
>KV751352.1:275470-285908 GCA_001698575.1 Mola mola
CACTCCAGGTCGGGGGAGAGTCGCTTCCCCAAGTGGAAGAGTTCAAGTATCTCGGGGTCTTGTTCACGAATGAGGGGAAAACGGAGCGGGAGATTGACAGACGGATTGGAGCAGCGTCGGCAGTGATGTGGACGCTGAAGCGGTCTGTTGTGGTGAAGAGAGAGCTGAGCCAGAAGGCAAAGCTTTCAAATTACAGGTCAATCTACATCCCAACTCTCACCTATGGTCATGAGCTCTGGGTAGTGGCCGAAAGAATGAGATCGCGAATAGAAGCAGCTGAAATGAGCTTCCTTCGCAGGGTGGCTGGGCTCAGCCTTAGAGATAGGGTGAAGAGCTCGGACATCCGGGAGGAGTTCAGAGTAGAGCCGCTGCTCCTTCGCGTTGAGAGGAGCCAGTTGAGGTGGTTCGGGCATCTGGTCAGGATGCCTCCTGGACGTCTCCCTGGATAGGTGTTTTGGGCTTGCCCATCCGGGAGGAGACCCCGGGGCAGACCAAGGACACGCTGGAGAAATTATATCTCTCGATTGGCTTGGGAACGTCTTGGTGTCCCTCCGGATGACTTGGTGGAAGTGGCCGGAGAGAGGAGCGTCTGGATCTCCCTTCTCAGGCTGTTGCCCCCGCGACCCGGACCTGGATAAGCCGCAGAAAACAAAACGAAATGAAACTAATTCAAATTATTACCTGAAAACTGAAACTGTGCTTTTACAATTATCAACTTAGAATTTTCAGGAAAAGAGATAAAGTAAAATTGGGCATATTTACTTGTTCAAAACTCACATGTTTACTGAGAAAGAAAATATTGAACACAGCTAATGTAATTGATGCGCCACCTTCTGTAAATTGGGCGTTTCCTAACGAGTCAGAGGATGTACGCGTATAGTAGGTGTATGTTTGATTTAACGAACACAGAAACCGTGCGAGCGGAGTTAATGGTTTTTGTCAGCTGATTATCACGGAAATACAACTGTTTAACAAACTGTATACAGTGAAATGCCCTTTAGCATGCTTATACTCGCTCATGTATTTTACTGAACATTCATTTTCAATAAATCAGCCTAAACTCCATTCGTCCGGGCCACAGAAAATTATCATTTCGGTACAATACCGTCAGAGAACAGCAACGTCCACAGCCAATGACGTGTCGAGGCCTGCTTTGAGGGATGTGATTTTATCCAATAGGCTCGATGCGACGGGTTGATTGACAAACTGGCTGTAGTGGGGGAGGGGGTCACTGAAGTTGACGGAACCGCCATCTTGAAAAGTGCCCTGCGCTGAGCTATCTTTTCGCGCCTGTCAGAATCAGTTTTAAACGCTTTATTTTCTTTAGTGAATGTTTCTGTTATCTCTCTGGTCGTTTTATTAAAGCTTGGGACAAATGGAAAGATAAGCTACATGCTGGAGATTCGCTCTTTACCGTTGTCTTTCGGTAGGTACACTTGCCAGTCCATGCACTTGGTGCTGAAGAGACGATTACCCAGCGGTCTTCAGATCGCTGGCTAATGTTAGCTCGCTGGCTAGAAGCATATTTGGCCATCTTAACATTATGCTGTCAGGCACTTTAGCTAGGACAGTGGCCGGGACGCTAACATTGCAAAGCAGTGTTTTGGGGGATCTTGAAGCCCTGGCGATATTTTGTTGGTCAATATGTCAGTTAATTAACGTTTTTGTCGAAGCTCATTGTTGCCGGTTATCTCGACGTATTTAACATAACTTAGTTATATTCTGATTGTATGCGGCCAGGTTAGCCCACGATAGCTAGTTTCGTTAGCCAGTTGGCCTCAGCCGGTTTGTGTATGTCGTTTACGTTAACGGTAGTCTCTTTTGGGCCCTGGTATGTGAATATCAATAATGAAAACCTTAATACTTTGATAGTAATTGACGTTAGTCAGTATATAATGTAGTGTTTAGACTATATATATATTAGTGTATATAAATAAGATAAAAGGGTGCTTTATAGCGGACTGATTGTCTGGAGTTTCTACCCATGTTGAGCTCAAATCAACGGTAAAGCTTTTCCCGAAGTCAGTTAACCAACTGTACAGTTATTTAAGACTTTTATGTATTTTTGTCAGGTTGAGAGGTTTGGGGGCTATTCATGCCATTTTTCGACAGTTGGAAATAATTTTAGCTAACTAACTACCGCTTTGAAGTGATGTTTTCATTACTGTGTTTGAGACTACGTTTCTATAGCAGGCTCCGTCTGTTTCGTTATCAACTGCAACGAAGCATATCATTTTATGGATGTACAGTCTATACCAGGCTTTTTTATTCAAGAAAAGAAGCAGCTACAGTTTTTAATGGGAATGCACCAACTACTTGGGTAGGGAAGGGTAAATTGGGAACTTGAAAATTTTCTCTAGAGTGTAGATGGATTTTATTTGGGTCTCGTGACTGGCTGGTGGACTTGGGCTTTCTCTCAGGCACTATCAAGATGATAAAGTTGTAAAGGTTTGTTTTGTAAAGGTTTGTCTTTCTACAAAATAGATAAGTAACTACCTGTTGCCACATTTTAATCTTTATATTTCTCATTACTAAATGGCAGTATTTATGGCCCTTGTATGATTATAGATGTGTTTTACAATTGCAACACTTTTAACACTGGTGTACTGCTGTTCCAAATAAAAAGAAACACATCCTAAAGCAAAAACAAGATTTGGTATGGTCTTGGCTAACGTTATTTTTAAGCTCACATTTTGTAGAATCTGTATATTTTTCCTGCAGTGTTTTGGTACCGTAACCATTATTTTAAATCTGAGGAATGAAGTTTGTTAGTGTATACTTTCTATCTTCATGTAAATATTCAGTCCACTATATATGACTGAAATTTTGTTTAGATTGGCAATATCAGAAGAGCTATATGTACATTGTAATAACCTAGTTAGTTAAAAAGAAACATGTGCTTACCAGTAAGTGAACAGTAGATTTTCCTCTACTTGAAATCTAATTTAAAAGATTTGTGTGTATTTTATATACAAGGCTGCACACTGAAGACATTATCTTTTGATATGTTGGTGCATTTGCATTCTTGGGAAAATTGAAATCTTGGGCTGCATTTATTAATCAGCATAGGAGTAATATCAAATAGTTGTGTACAAATGAAACAAGCCATTTTTACATAGATGTTGTGCAATATTGCCACAAAAGACCCCTCTCTACATGACTCTTGTTTATTTTCTCTGAACAAAACAGCGCCATTAAAAAAAATCACTGATTTAAGACAGCAAGCCAGCTTTCTGAAATCAAAAGAGCCCTTGTATAACAAAATAGTCATCATCTGGTGTGGTGTTTTACATGCACCATGAACAACACTTTCTAAACAATAGAATAACATAGCAATAACAATTATTTACTGTCTTGTTATGTGCTGGATGCTCTCTTCCTCTGCTAGCTCCATTCCCTCTGTTGTTTCCATAGTTACTTTTCTCTCCCCAATTGTAAACATATTAAGTTGTTTTTGTTCTGGTTTGAGTTAGGTGCTAAGCGATGCTAACTGCTTTTAAATCTAACACTAACAGGTTGCACACGTTACATGTTAGTGGAACGTCACAGCGCTGTCTTGTTGTTTTCTGGTTCAGTCCATTTATACAGAAGATTTTTTTGCTTTTCAATACCTCCACTGATGTCTCAGGCAGATCAACATTGACCTCTCATTATGCCTCTATAACATTTATACAGGTTGGTAAGGAATAGCATACATGCAGTGGGCTTACACTGTACAGGCTGGCTATTGAAACTTCTTATGCAAAACATGAAACAGATTTCTGGCATCCATCAATTAATTAAGAAATTATAACCAACAGTGGCACATGTGGGTGAACTTCATAAAACAACTTTTGATGCCAGTAATTAAGTCCACTCGCTCTGTATAAAGGTGACCATGAAAAACACAGTCTTAAAGGGAAATTTCCCATGGTGTTTTCAGGGTGTATAACATTTAATGAAATTATAAATTATCAGGCCATCAACAGAAAAATTGCTTATTGGTTGATAATACAATTATTGCCAATAACACTAAAAATGCCTCCAGACTTAATAAATACAGCATATACACAGAGCTAATCAGTTGCTGGAAGTATGCTTTTTGAAGACGGTTAAAAAGCTTAACATGTGATTTGCAGCACATGTTACGCCAACGTTCACACAGGAGAGCAAAAGCTAGAATGTTATTAGAATTGTGGAATATTAAATCATTCATCCTTGTTCACTACATCTTAACATTCTTTCCTCAGCTATGCATAAACCACAGGTTATAAACTTAATTTTGAAATAGAAAAATGTGCAATTTTCTGTCCAGTAGTATACATAATCATATTCAGTTCTTATTTGTGAGATCGAGACTAGGGATGGGTATAAGTATTAAAGTACTTGAGTACTTGTTGGTGACGTTATTATTGAAGTAGTGTTTTACCATTTGCGTACCTGCGCAGTGTTGTTTTTGGCTACAGTTGAACTTAGCCGGTGTTACACGCTATGTCAGCAGTGAGCAGGAAAAGGAGACACTAAAATTTGAACAAAACAAAATATGTGGTGTTAAACGTACAGAGACACTGGTTCGATGTTTAGTCATATGCACTTAAAGCATGAGAAGTAACCAGCAGAGATAGACAACAGACTGTCCGACATCACATCATCTGCTAGCTTTGTTAGAACACGCTGCTGTGATAATGATAGAGTGATAAAGATTAGCCTGTTAGTGTTAATAATGAAAATGGTGACTTGAGACATGCTCCCCTTAAGTTTGGTGGAAGAAGCTGATGGTTGGCTGAAGAACAAGCTACAAGAGTGGAAAGATATATGAAGACAGCCGTGCTTAATCGACAGCTGATTAGCTCCGTTTAGACAAGCTTGCTGTTAAAGTAGCTGCTGAGGAGTGGGGCGTATTGGCAAAGGGTTGTACATGTGAACACGTGAAACTGCACCTGGTTTCCATTGTTGGCTATATACACCTGCGGCATCCCACAGTATTTGTAGCTGTCATGAACATCAGCTATGTTGCTCTCTGGTAGTTCAACCCCTTCAGTTGTGATCATCTTGCCTCTCTTTGATATCATTCGGCTACACTTGTTTAGCCCGAATGACATGTTGATGTCAGTGCTGTAGATCCTGGTGATGTCGATCAGTGAGCTGATGTCTCGCTCACACTTCACATACAGCTTGATGTCATCCATGTAGAGGAGGTGGCTAATGGTTCCATTTCTGAACGGGTATCCGAGGCCACTCTTTGTGACGATCTGGCTTAGGGGGTTCAGGCCAATGCAGAACAGCAGGGGGGGTAGGGCATCTCTGTGTGGTATGCCACACTTGAAGCTAACTTGGGCAATTGGCCTTGAACTGGCTTCCAGAGTAGTCTTCCACAGCCCCATCGAGTTCTTGATGAGGGCTCTTAGTATCCTGTTGATCTTGGATAGCTTCAAGCACTCCAGTATTCATGTATGTGGCATTGAGTTGTAGTTGTTCTTGTAGTCAATCCAGGCAGTGCACAGGTTGGTCTTCCTGGTGTTACAGTTTCTAGAAACTGCCCTGTCCACCAGTAGCTGTTGTTTGGCTCCGCTGGTGTCACTGCCAACGCCTGTCTGGGCCCTGCTCATGTATTGAGCCACATATCTACAAATCTTGGCCGCAATGATGACTGACAGGAGCTTTCATGTTGTGCAAAGGCATTTTATTGGCCGGTAGTTGGATGGAATTGTTCCCTCCTTGGGTCAACCACTCTGGGTTGGTCCCATCTTTCAGCAGCTGGTTCATCTGAGCTGCCAGGCTTGCATGGAGTGCAGTTAGCTACTTCAGCCAGTAGCTGTGGATCATATCAAAGCCTCATGCTGTCCAGCTCTTCAACCTTGAGACTCTTTGTTGGATGTCTACCATTATGATGTTTACTGGGTCTTGTTGTGGGAGATGGCTGTGGTCCTCCCAAATCCACCAACCACTGATTATGGGTGTTATGAGATGCCTCTTCCTCCCATAGGCCCTTCCAGTAGAGTGTGTAATTACCCTCCCACTGAGATTACACTTTGGATGGTTTTGTGGTGAACATCCTGTTGATTCTCCAGCCTCCACGTTAGTAGTCTCCAGTGCCTCAGTTACAGACAGCTTACTCTACTTCTTTAGTACTTTGATGGTCTTGCCCTTCTCCAGCTCTGACAGCTAGGCTAACCTCTCTCCGTGTTGCCTTGATCTCAGCTTTCAACCGTCGTCTCCATGGAGGGTACTGCCACTTATGGCTCACATTCAACTTTTAGCCAAGCGCCTCTAGGATTACCGTTGCTGCTGCATATATCAGCTTGTTGGTCTCAGTGATGGTCACAGTAGGGATAGTTTGTAGTGCCGCTTATTATACAAACACAAACACTCCACCCACTAGCCATTTATTAGGTACACCTTGGACCCATTTTTGCCTTCAGAACTGCCTTTCTTCTTTTTGGCATAGAATTAACAAGGCCATGGAAACATCCCTGACAGATTTTGGTCTATATTGACATGATAGCATCACACAGAGTCTGCAGATTTGTCAGCTGCACATCCATGATGCAAATCTTCTATTCCACCACATCCCAAAGGTGCTCTATTGGATGGAAATTTGGTGACTGTGGAGGCCACTGGACTACAGGGAACTCTTTGTCATATTCAAGAAACAAGTTTGAGATGATTTGGGCTTTGTGACATGGTGCGTTATCCTGCTGGAAGTAGCCATCAGAAGATGGTTACACTGTGGTCATAAAGAGATGGACATGGTCAGCAACAATACTCCGGTAGGCTGTGGCATTAAACGATGCTCAGTTGGTACTAAGGGACCCCAAGTGCCAAGAAAATATCTCCCAAGCCATTTTGCCACCACCAGCAGCCTGAACCTTTGATACTTATATTCAAGTTATCAACTTATATTCTGTCTATTGCCATAATCGGCAAACAACCATAAAAATTTGAGTCCGCTAATTTCTTTGTAAGTAGGCAAACTTACAAATTTAGCAGGGGATCAAATAATTATCCCCCCCCCCCTATGTGTGTATTCCAGTAGAATCAGTTGTGCTGCAGCTGAGTCCAGGAGTTGATTACACCAGTTTGTTAATATTAATCTATAGATCGATAGATAGAGATGACTATTAATCCCTGTAGGGAAATTAATTCATTTTTGTGATTGTTGTATCACCTTATGACCAAACTCTCTGTCAGACACGACACTTGTTATGAGTTTTGGTAAACATGAATTGAAACTGCAATTTTACAGATAAGCAGAGGCATCCAACTAGTTGTATTTTTATGGTTAAACTGCTCATGTCCAGATATTGAGACTTTTGCTGGGCAACTAAACTACTTTCATGTGAATCGGAAAATTAACGCTTACCCGAATAGAGCTTTTTTAGCTCAGCTACTTGCATTTGCCTGGTGCACCACCAATTTTTAAATGAGAATCTGACTTCCTGTATGCTATAGGGAACTACATAAGTCAACATAACATTGCTAATGCTAAATGTTCCTTGTGAGAGACCTTCTTTTGTGCAGAATAACAGACAACAGACTGTCTAACATCACATCATCTGCTAGCTATGTTAGCACATGTTGCAGTTATAATAACAGAGCAGTGAAGCTTGGCCTGCCAGTACCAATAATTAAAATGGTGACAAGACATATTCTTCCATTAAGTTTGGTGGAAGGAGAAGGTGATGGTTGCCTGAAGTATAAACCACAAGATTGGAAAGATGTAAGAGGTCAACGGGTCTGAGTTTTATGCTGAGAAGCAACGTGTTGCCAACGCTATAGCAGGCTATTTAGTAGATAGTAGGCTAAGTCCAGGTGGTCTGTTGTTTTTTGTGAAAATTGGTTATGAATTGTGCTCCCATTTTTATCTTGTAGGCTAAAAACGTTTCTCTATTTTGCGGTTGCTTTGGTAGTCGTTCATAAGGGTATTGTGAATTCTTGAATATTAAATTACTGAAAATTACCATCCTTTGTAGGGACTAAGGAGGTTGGAAACTTCAAATTGCAAAACTGCACATTTGTTTTTATGGTAAATAAGAAAATATCTTCCTGCCTGCGAGACATTCCAAGGCATAAACTAAGACATTCACTATATCCCCTGCGATCCTAGAGAAAACTACAAATTAAAAATCCCTTATATTTCTCATACAGGCTCTAACAAATCGAAAGAATGCTGCACAGTTGTGAAACTGAAATATTTGATATACTTTTTCTTTTTTTATTACTCGAATGGATGAGTTAATTAAATTTATCATTTTTTTTCTAATCACAGTGAAACCCATTATAGTGACCAAATTGTTTAAATGGCATAAACTTTTTTTGATCTACGAGTGGGTGATATATCAAACATACTTGATATACTTGTGGCAGGTTCCACGTGAGATACTGTAAAAAAACTTTAATGTGACCATTGAGTACAACTTGTAATGTCAATGTTTCAAGCCGTTGGCATGAAATTCATTTGGTAGTTTCGCTTCTCTTACTCTCTCCTGATGCCATCTCACAGCAGACAGCTCGCACCCCTGCCCATCCAGAAAACTCTCCTGGGCACATGTGTGCTTTTGTATCAGGAGTAGCAGAGGGAAGAGAGCCAACGTGAGTTTTAACTAGCCCCTTTTACACAGAGCATCTGCCTTATCTCCCCCTACTGCTAGTTTACACAGAACCAAGCAGTGCAGCAATAAGGCACTCAAGTGTGGCCATTTCCACAGTGAACCGGTGTTGTGGAGTTAAAAGAGGCGTGAAAAACATGATGTAAAACACGTCAGCCTTTAGCGTGACACGTTACATGGTAGGAAGTGACCTCACCATAACAAAGAAAACAGCAATGGCGAGTGGGGCCAGAGCATCCATATAGATGAACTGGACAGTTGCCTGAGCGGTACTGTTGCCAAGGCAGTGAAATGCAGGTCAACTGAGAAAAATGTTGAAGTGGCAGCCTCGCTTATGTTTTAAACATGATTAAAGGCTTAGGAATATGTCAGTTAAACACAGCATTCACAGTGATGTTGATAGCTTTTCAATATAGTGAGTCCCTCGAACCCACAGGTGGTGACTTGATTGGGTCCCTGGGAACTTCAATGGGTCCCCATTAAAATTAAAATTTTGGTATGTTGGTACATTTGGCGATACATTCATGTGTTCAAAATGTGTCTGAAATTAAAATAAACAAATAAAATTCCAATTCTGAAAAATTTATTGCAAAACTGTCACAGCACATTAATATATATATATAAAAAAATTGCATTTTTGAAGCCACATAAATGGCAACAAAATAAATTGCCATAATTCAAATAAAAAATGGTGTCTGTAGTAGTAATAACTATAAATCAAGTGCTGATTTAACACGCAAAACATTCTTGTCAACAAAAAAACAACATCTTGTAGTCGTTGCATCAACTAAATCAACTGAACTCAGTAAATCACTGTGAAACTTTTAGGACAAAAATTAAATTTAAACACACTGGTTAGTTTTAAGAAAAATAAAATGATGCAGTTATGCTTGTGGTGTATAGTAATCAAGTCCATAACATATATAATGACTAATTGTACTCCATATTTTAGAGTTTTCTCTGCTTGACCTCTTTCCATTTGGCCAGTGCCTCTACAAAAGGGAACTCTGGCCTTTGGGACACAGGTTGAGACATGTTAGGGTTGAGAATTAGGTTTTGAGAAGAGAACCCTCGTTCACAGTCAGCTGTATGCACAGCCAGGGTGGTGGCCAGTTGAGCAAGGATGGCGAAGTTGGGGAACTCTTTTAGGTGATATTTTGTCACTAATGTCTGAATACTGCCTTAATATCTGCTGACCGGCCATGTGTTTAATTTTTGTTCTTCGGCGGCATTTTCCCGGTTTTCTTTCGTTCCTTTGCCGAATGAATATGCAGACAGTGTCTGAGCATAACAATATGCCGGCCGCCATTCAAAGTATTTTTTATCACAGCCACTGGAGTTACATTCTCTTTATTTCATTACATCGCGCCCCCTAGACGTTGAAACAGCATCGAGCAATAGCATTAATTTATTTAGCTACATGAAGTTTGTATACTTAAATCTTGAAATGAAACGTAAACTAGCATCTCGCGAGACTGCACACAGGGCTTCACCTGTGTTGGCACAGCGCTTGCGTGGTGTCCTGAAAGTGAGGTTCTCGTACTGGTTACTTTTAACACAAGTTGTTGATCGTTGTAACACTTTAAAAGGGAAAAATATGGTCCATCCCCGGGATGCATGGACAGTGACTTCAATGCGTCACAGACGCAGGACGCGTACCTAAGAACATATCTGATTCGCCTTCTGTCCCAAGCTGTCACTGGACAACGGTAGACTGGCCTTTTGACATCAGTTTTGATTGTCGACAAACACCCCAACAAATGTGAGGGTACAGAGACTTTTCTTTGGAAGGATTTTGGGACAAAAAGGGTTTTGTTTTTTTTTTTGTTTTTTTTTTTTAAGACTCTGAA
>KV751352.1:291481-315369 GCA_001698575.1 Mola mola
CAAGGGTACTGGAGGGGGCATGGGAGTTTGCCCAACCAGTCCACATGTGTTTTGTGGATCTGGAGAAGGCTTATGACCGTGTCCCTCAAAGTGTCCTGTGGGGGGTGTTCTGGGAGTATGGGGTAGATGACTTTTTGTTACAGGCCATTCGATCTCTGTATTGTCGGAGCCAGAGCTTGGTTCACTTTGCCGGCAGTAAGTCAGATCCGTTCCCAGTCAAGGTTGGTCTCCGCCAAGGCTGCCTTTTGTCACCGGTTCTGTTCATAATTTTTATGGACAGAATTTCTAGGCGCAGCCAAGCGGCGGAGGGAGCCACGTTCGGTGGCCTCCGGATTCCATCTCTGCTATTTGCAGATGACGTGTTCATGTTGGCCTCATCGAACAGTGACCTCCAGCTCGCACTGGGATGGTTTGCAGCCGAGTGTGTAGCGGCGGGGATGAGGATCGGCACCTCTAAATCTGAGGCCATGGTTCTCAGCCGGAAGGCGGTGGATTGCCCACTCCGGGTCGGGGGAGAGTTGCTTCCCTAAGTGGAGCAGTTCAAGTATCTCGGGGTCTTGTTCACGAGTGAGGGGAAAATGAAGCGGGAGATTGACAGACGGATTGGGGCAGTGTCGGCAGTGATGCGGATGTTGAAGTGGTCTGTTGTGGGGAAGAGAGAGCTGAGCCAGAAGGCAAAGCTTTCAGTTTTCAGGACAATCTACGTCCCAACACTCACCTATGGTCATGAGCTCTGGGTAATGAATGAAAGAATGAGATCGCGAATAGAAGCAGCCGAAATGAGCTTCCTTCGCAGGGTGGCTGGGTTCAGCCTTAGAGATAGGGTGAGGAGCTCAGACATCCGGGAGAGGCTCAGAGCAGAACCGCTGCTCCTCCATGTTGAGAGGAGCCAGTTGCGGTTGTTGGGGCATATGGTCAGGATGCCTCCTGGACGTCTCCCTGGGGAGGTGTTTCGGGCATGCCCATCCGGGAGGAGAACCTGGGGCAGACCAAGGACACGCTGGAGAGATTATATCTCTCGGCTGGCTTGGGAATGTCTTGGTGTCCCCCCGGAGGAGTTGGTGGAAGTGGCCGGGGAGAGGAATGTCTGGAACTCCCTGCTCAAACTGTTGCCCTGCGAGCCGGACCTGGATAAGCGTCAGAAAACGAAGCGAATTTCAACCAGTATACTGGGTCGAGGGTCTAAAGCCATGTTTCCACCGACCAGTATTGCACACATGGGAACAGTACACTCATTACAGTTGTGCGTTTCCACTGGTGACCGTACCATTACCTGGTTGGCGAGTAGCCTGACCGCACCAGCTGTGTAAATAGCATGACATCATAGAAACACGATACAGTGTATCCCAACAAAGAAATTGTTACAACAAAAAAGGAAGCAATGGAGGACATCCAGCATATTGTCTTGTTCGTTGTTGACATATGGCTGTTTATCACACAATGTAGACAGGTTTGAGACAAGGCTGCATGCCGCAAAGAGGAACACAGCCTAACTATCGCAGGGAAGTGACAAATCTGTTGACCAATCAGCGCACAACAGTGGGTCTATTCCCCCTTTTATGTTATGGTTTAGCTCTGATCGACACCCCAAGTGGAGGGTAACAAAACTGGCATGGTACGGTTCCCTATTTAAAAGTACTATTCAAAGCTTTTGACAATGGAAATGCATACCATACCAAGCCAACTGATCCTTACTGCTTGGTGAACCCGGGGCTGAAGGTACTGCTTTATTTCTCTTGCAGGTATCCTAACATATCGTGTGAGCTACTTACATCAGATGTGAGTCAGATCAACGACAGACTAGGAGAAGATGAAAAACTGCTGATGAAGTTGTATGGATTCCTTCAGAGTGAGCCGCCTCTCAATCCGCTTTTGGCCAGCTTCTTCTCCAAGGTCCTCTCTATTCTGATTGGGCGCAAACCTGAGCAGGTCAGTTAGTGAGAAGAATGTGTTGTCTCTGATGTATTCCCCCATAAACAGAAGTATTGCAAGTCAAGAGGCATAAAGAAAAAAATGAACATTCACATTACTCTAGTAATTCTATTCAAATGCTGAGTGAATTTCCCTATACTGATCAACAGAACTGTTTCCTTTTTGTCTGACAGTACATTCAATAGAGGAAGTTGACAGCATCTTTGACCAAAATGTCTCGTAATGAACAAGAAAAATGAGAAATAATGCCCCTATGTTCATGAGCTCTTCTCTAGTGAAACAGCACCAGGCCCAGAGGGCCACTGAATTTGTTAACGAAACAAGTCAGAACAGGTATCACCAACGTACTGAGGTAGCCATCGGTGGTGCGAGAAGTGATTTTTGCCAGGTCAAAATGTTAAATTTGTCTTTTAAAACGAAAAAATGGCCTGTAAGAGGATATTTTAGCCTTCTAAGAATAATTATAATTAAATAATAAGTACATATTGTTCGTTATTCTTTACAGATAGTGGATTTTCTGCGGAAGCAAGATGACTTTGTAGACTTAATGATCAAACACATTGGGACATCTGCTATCATGGATCTGTTGCTCAGAATGCTCACCTGCATCGAACCACAACAGCTTCGACAGGACGTTCTCAGTGTGAGTACCTTTCATTAAAATGATCAACACTCACAAGACCATGACAAGGCAACTGATTAAATTTTGCTCACTGATTTTGCTTCTCTTTCAACATTTGCTCCATTTTAAGGTGTAATAAAAATATTTTAAAGGAGAAATAAACTGAAAAATCATATAATGTTTCAAAAGATACATTGTTTTACTTGGAATAATGAGTAAATGTCTAATTTCTCAAAGGAAATGTTCATGACTTAGGCTGGTTTGTGTATTTTGCGTCAATGCAATGCTGAATGAATAACTATTCTGGTGGTTTAAATCTTCCTACAAGGAATAGAAAGTAATTACAATGATAAAGTAATGGTATTATTGTCTTGGGTTTCCTCCTGATATTTTGTGCTGCACTGACCACCTCTGTCATCTATCCTCTAGTGGCTGAACGAGGAGAAAGTGATACAGAGACTAGTGGACATGGTACAACCCTCTCAAGATGAGGATGTGAGTTTTATGTACACTTTACAGTTTCTTTCTTTGTCTATAAGGATAATCTGAAAATCTATATAATCAAGGAATATTTTATTTTTTTCATTTTACCTTTGCTTAACCATTCACATATGTTGGTAGAAGACTTGAAATTTATTATTTGACACATCATATAGTTACTCAGGCCTTCATTTGTTCTCCATTTTATTTTATTATTTATTAAAACATTAAATCTGCATAGATGAATAATAAAAATATACTGTATTCGTTATGAATTGTTTTCAGGATGATTAGAACTTTGATTGGAGTGTTGACTATCCTAAAATTGATCAGAGCGCATATTTATAGTTAACGGCCTTATTTGTCCTCATGTCCACCTTTCTTGACACAGAGACACTCAAATGCCTCACAGTCATTATGTGAGATCATCAGATTGAGCAGAGACCAGATGTTCCAGGTCCAGGGCTGCTCAGAGCCCGACCCACTTTTGGCCACACTTGAAAAGTAAGCGTTCGATCACCTAAAATAACTCATATGTAGTCAGTACAGCATCGGTTTGGAAAAAAAAAACTTGACCTTTGATAACTACTTCTTTACTGACTGTTATTATATGAGATTCTTATCACAGTATCACTCTTTTTCTATAGATTAGGCTGGTTAGATGTTAAACTGTTTTTATCAACCATTTTTATTTACTTTTAATGCATAATGTATTTATCAACAGCTATTTTTCATCAAATTAAGACAAACTCTTCCTCCCTTACATGTCTATCCTCTTTAGGCAGGAAACGGTGGAGCAGCTGCTTTCTAATATTTTTGACAAGGAGAAGAATGAGTCTGCAATTGTCAGTGTTATCCAGATCCTCCTCACATTGTTTGAAACAAGGAGACCAGCGTATGTTTATATATTCTATTTTATAAAAAAAGGCATACAAAATTAAATGAGGCCATGGTTTAGAAATTCCTAAATTAAAGTTATGTTTTTTTGTATGTACATTAGTTACTGATAGTGGATAGCTGTTTTTTTTTTTTAAACATAGTTCATTCTATTATAATTATCATATTATAGTTATTATAGAATTGTCTTTACAGTTTGTCACTTTTAACTGTGCTTTTGCATATTGTAGGTTTGAGGGTCACATAGAGTGCCCACCTGGGATGTCCCACCCTTCATTCTCAGTTAACCACAGCATTCTGGAAGCTGTGAGACCTCGACTTAAAGACTTTCACCAGCTGCTACTGGAACCCCCAAAGGTAAAACAAAAAACAAGACCACTACAGACAGTAAACACTTTGATACCAAAAATATCTGCCAGACTGAGGTTAGTTAAGGTTTCAGTTTGCTAGAGCCTACTTAATAAAATGTATCCCTTTTAAGTCCAATTCATGAACAGCTGCTTTTTTTTTTTGTTTTTTTCAAATTATTTATTTATTTAAAGATTTTCTGTGCGCCTGTATGATTAATATTTTCATTATTTAATCTTCCTCCAACTTTAGAGAATTCTCTATAGTTGTTGCACTTCTCGTAGTAAGTAGCTGATGATGACGTGGTTCAGTCACAGAATTAGTATACGTCAATGTATCTTCTCCTACATAAAATAAGTACTATGCAATATTTTTTTTTAATATTCATCCTTGTTTTTAATTAGTATTTCACTCATTTGTTCTCTACGAACAGAGAAATATCATGAAGACAACATGGGGAGTGCTGGACCCTCCTGTGGGAAACACCAGGCTCAATGTGGTCAGACTGGTGGCCAGCCTATTACAGAGCAACACACACAATATCAACACGGAACTTATTAACCTCAACACACTGGGAGTCATATTAGTAAGTACTATCATATTTCCAAGGTCTCTGTCCATCATGTACTGGAGGAAATTTTGCTACATTAGGCAGAGCTGTCCACTTGGACTCATGGATCAACTAAAGGTTTATGTGTCTGTGACATAACCAAAAATTATTTTAGATATTTCTCGAAATCCAACACTATATATTAAGGATGGGCATTTCAAGCACAAATGATATTCGATAGTCACAGATGGTAGAATGAACGGACATGGAGAAAAATGGATCACTTCCCTTCCAAAGCGGGAATTATGGACTCTTCACAACATCAAAAAAAATTAAAAAGATCCATATCAAGACAGAACTGACTGGGGAAAAATTTAAGCCTTGTCTCTCGTTTCACTCAAAATCATATGACAGAATTACATATTCCATTATGCAAAATGCACTGTGCACTGATATCAACTATCGTTACGTCATAAATATGCTTGTAATGATTTTTTATCAAATTCACATACAGTTTCTTCACTTGTGCAGCAAATGTCTTTCTTAATGAGAATGCCCACTCCACCTGGACAAACACCATCAAATTCTGAAAACCCTCTCCCTGGACAAATGCATGTCAGTCATCAAACTTACTTTTTCCGGTGACACAGGTATTTGTGGATGGTTGATTAGTGGGTAGCGGCCAACTTTATGTCAGGGACTTTGCTTTCAATGACAGTGCAAGGTTGTGGTCGATGTATGATTATGCTAGCTTTGCCTAGCAGAGTTTGCACTACACCTCATTTTCATTTATGTTGTTGAACGAGATCCATGGAGAACTTTTTGACAGCTGTAGTAGTCTATTTCTGCTGTTTGTGTAGCTACTGTAGGGATGTAGCGGCACTCTGAGCGTTGACAATTGCTATACTGACATCGAGTGGAAAAGACTCTGTTACGTGCATTTTACCAGAAGTAATGTGACATCACCAGATGCCAGCAAAAGAATGGAAAATATGTTTTCAGGCAAACCAATAATCGGGCAAACTTTTTGAATTTTTGTAGTTTTTAGATCATTTCTAATCTCTACTCATCTCTACTGTATATTACAGTTTTTCACACAAATTATTAACAGGATAAAACCATGTTGAAATGACATGCAAAAGGTCAAAGGTTAGTTTTACTGTGACATCATTTTTTCTGTCCATTATTCACCATCACGGGGGCAGAACAGATGTGCAACAGCCTTTACCTTACCCTGGATCCTAATTTATAAGGGTACAGACATCCATATTCTCACTTGTTTGGCCAAGGCAGGTGGCTGCCCACTTTGTGCCGGGGTCTGGTCTAAAGTTTCTGCCTTCTCAAAAGAAGTTCACCTCAGCACTTTCACATTGTGCTTGCTCCTGGGGGAATGTTCGGTTTCTCTTAATTAATAACTAAAGTAATCCATAATAATAAAATAAAAGAATTTGGTCTTGACCTGCTCTACTTGTTAAGTGTTATGAAATGACTTTTGTTGTCGATTGCTGATGACTGTGGGAATTGTATCTTGTCTATACAACAGCATAGACGAGATGTTTTTTTATGAAAAAGATACAAAGAAACCCAAACAGTCTGATTAAACAATAGGTTGTGTAAAAGAGGCTAGTCTTTCAAAGCTTTTTTGCAGCAACACCCATATGAAGCATTATAGACCACCACAAGCTCTTGGATTTTATTTGTTGATCTTCAGGTTCATCAATATGCAGAGATGTTGCTAGGTACGTGTCCTGCATCTCTGACGCATTAAAATCTGAACGGACGCATTAAAGTCACTGTCCATGCGTCCTGGGGACGCACCGTATTTTTCCTGTGTAAAACGATACAACAATCAACAACTTGTGTTAAAAGTAACTGGCACGAAAACATCGCTTTCAGGAGACCACGCAAGCACTGTGCCAACACAGGTGAAACCCCGTGTGCACAGTCTCGCGACATGCTAGTTTACATTTAATTTCAAGATTTAAGTATACAAACTTCTCATAGCTAAGTAAATTAACGCTTCCATTGCTCGATGCTGTTTTCACACAAGTCGATGATGTTTAACGTCTAGGGGGCATGCTGTTATGAAATAAATACAACGTAATTCCGGTGGCTGTGATAAAAATACTTTGAATGGCTGCTGCCATGTTGTTATGCTCAGACGTTGTCTATGCATTCATTTGGCAAAGGAATGAAAGAAAACTGGGAAAATGCTGCCAAAGAACAAAAATTAAACGCATGGCCAGTCAGCAGATATTTAGGCAGTATTCAGGCATTAGTGACAAAATACCACCTAAAAGATTTCCCCAACCTCACTGTCCTTGCTCAACTGGCCACCACCCTGGCTGTGCATACGGCTGACTGTGAACGAGGGTTCTCTGCTCAAAACAATTTAACAATTTCCCTCGGGGATAAATAAAGTATTCTGAATCTGAATCTGAAAACCTCATTCTCACCCCTCACATGTCTCAAGGTTAACCTGGATCCCAAAAGGCCAGAGTTCCCTTTTGAAGAGGCATTTGTTTATTTTAATTTCAGACACATATTGAACACATGAATGTATCGCCAAATGTACCAATATACCAAAATCTAAATTTTATTGGGGACCCATTGAATTTCCCAGGGACCCTCTCAAGTCACCACCCCTGGGTCCCAGGGACTCACTTTATTGAAAAGCTATCAACATCACTTAATATGTGAGCATGCTCTCTACACATGTACTACATATTTGGGGTGTAACAAAATGCAGTTAATCTGTGAACCATATGGATAGTTCCCCACGGGTCGGAAACCATTGTTAACCGCATTTGTTTTGCATAAAGTACTTTGACAATCTGCAGCAAGCTCGTTTGAAATTTTGTTACACATTCATACAACAGCATTTAGCAGTAGTACCAGAATAGTTTTTCAGTGACCTTTTCATCAGTATTAGACTGTTCAAACCATTTACTAATGTCACTATTTAACATTTTGCTTTGCCCCACAGGATATGTATTTCAAATACATCTGGAACAACTTCCTCCATATTCAGGTGGAAATCTGCACAGCTATGATTTTGGCTATGCCCCCCGCCCCCACTGACACCCAGTCAGAAACAGAGCATGAAAATGCACGGGAAAGCATCCTCATCAAACATGTAAGATACATATAGTACAGGGAAAAATCCGTACGTCCCTTTGCTGTTTTTTCTGCAAATAAACCTTTCTCAACATAGTTAAAACTTGCATATTCCAAAACGTGTAACGCAGTAATGTTGGTTGTGGTTCTCATTCCTAACCCCAAAAGCGAGTAAGAACTGAGTTGTATTAGTTGAAAAGTTGCACAAACGCTGTAAAAATGAGAGTTTTCATTACGTGACATTTATCATTAGGGTAACACTGCCATACATTTATAATTAATTTATGTAATTAATGACATATTCTGCTTCCATGTGTGTGACTGTGAATTGTCCCGTATATTCAACATTGTCAGTTGCTAAAGGCTTGTATATTAGCTTAGACACACTACATTGTAGACTCTTTTAATTAGTTGTATTTAATTTCTTTGCACTTTCTCCACCAGCTATTTCAAAAGTGCCAGTTTATACAGAGAATTGTAGATGCCTGGAGCTCCAATGAGATAGAACAGTAAGTATTCTGCTGTGCTCCAAATGAGACCATGTAACATTGTTTTATTGTATTACCAATTTTTTTAGGTTAATGGAGAAGAATGCAAATAAACCCAAAGTACATTGCTTCATTACTGTGAATTTCATAGTGCACGTACAGAATCCGCCTGCTTGGATCTTAATGAATGGATTATTGTTTCATTGAATCGATAAAGTCTGCCAGATTTTAATAATTCATAATGGTGTAGCTGTTGATTATCTAGTCTCTTCCACTCAGTAATGCACTTCCTTGTGTGAAGGTGATCTGAAGAAATTGAGAAAATCAAATGCCAGACAGTGACAGATTCCATTGTTTATTGTTTGGAGTAGATAAGAAAGCATTCATTTTTAGTGTCAGTCAAAGTAATATCTCGGAATGGAATGTTGTAACAATTTTATTTATGTGTCTGTGTGTAAGGGCGGAAGGTGGTCGGCGACGAGGCTACATGGGTCACCTCACCAGAATAGCTAACTCAATAGTTCATAACTGTGACAAGGGTCCTAATGGACCACAGCTACAACAGGCCATTTCTGGTAAGAACTGATTTCTCTGTCTGCATCTGTTTTTCAAATGATATTTATCATCCTCGTTCAGGGTTAGACTGTTGAATCTGTAGTGTGTGAAGTTGATTTGTTGGACATGGTGACTAGTTGACATTTTCCTGAGGCAGCACTCAGCCTCTGAGCTTACCTTGAGACCCACAGTTTTGTTCAGTATATACCATATTAATATGTGCATGTGTGTGTGTCTCAGAGCTGCCAGCAGAGGACAGAGAGAAATGGGAAAGCTTCATTTCTGGGCAGCTGGCTGACACAAACAAGAGAAACACTGTTGACCTGGTGAGGAACCACATGCAGCATTATCAATTAAGTCGAGTTTCTTTTATACCTCTCTGTATGCTGACCTGTTTTCTATACTAATAACTTAAGTAATCAAATAATAAGAGTTTGGTCTTGACCTGCCCTAATGTAACTTTAGTTGTGAATTGTTGCTGTATATAAATACCATTCTAAAATGTAGTTATTTGGGTTGGGGGTGTAGTCCAGCATGTTGGATTTAGGATGATGATCAGTGAAGAATGTTAACTCAATTAGCTGATATTTTTGTTTTTCTCAGGCCAACACTTATTGCTAAAATACTTTTTTTCTGTAGGTGAACACACACCACATCCATTCTGCCAGTGATGACGAGGTGGACTTCAAAGATAGTGGCTTTCACCAGGACTCCTCTTTACAACAAGTAAGAAATGAATACAATCTAACACACAAATGCATACACAGCAGGCCCATAGACACACAGATGTAGCATACTGTTAAATGTTTGTTTATGCCTTTATAGCAATCAAACAAGCCGTGTACAATCCTGATTCCAAACACACATCAGAAGCTTCACTAACAACATTACAAACAGAATGCAGTGATTTGCAAACCCTTTTTGACCTTTATTCATTTGTGCTTTTGGGAGTGGTATTGCCATGGGGGTGCACTTGGATTGAATGAAATAATGTTTAGGTTGTTGGTATGTGTCACTAATGTCCACCTGTATGCCAGAACTAAAAGTTTACAAGCAGTAACAAGTTATTACTCTCACCACAAAATATGTTTCAATGCACACAAAATTGTTTCTTCTTTTAGATATACATATAATGGAAATCAACAAATATTTGTAATTAAAATGATTAGTAATTTTCATCAAAAACATAACGTATGTCATGACTTTTATACACCAGCTGTTGAATCTGCATATCTCCTTCCTTTCAGCCCCCTTTCAAAAAAAATGCGTCCCCACAACCTAACAGATGGCATGTCAGCTAACATTACATACATTATATGATGTTAGAGAATCAAAACTGCCAAGTGATCAATCAATGTGTAATGTCTGATCATGCAAGCCTGTTACCTTTTTATTTACAAGCATTTCCAAGCAAACTCTAATAATTTCAGTACTGTATTTTATTGTAAGTACTGAAATGACAAATTATACTATATTAATAGATGGAAAATGGATTTAGCTACAGAGGTTTGCCCCTCAATAAACATACTGATCTAACATTGGAACATTATTATTAAGGAACTGCTGTAGGGGATGCATTCCTGTTATTGGCGAAAAATAAATTAGTCCCACATGGGGGTGTTTAACTTTTCAGTCAGTTTCATAAATGTATCTGCACAGCTGAAAGGAGGGAGACATCTTATTATTATATTATCAGAAATATTTTGTGCATTGAAAAATATTTTTTGTGAAGAGAATTATTTACACATAAATCCCCAAATTCCGAATCCTACTGTGCATATTTGAATTTTGAGACTGATCTAATGCCATACTTCTCTGTCAGTGAGTTTATTGTTTTGGGTGATTGGTATATAATTGCAATAATGAACAAAGTACAATTTGAGTAGTAGTATCAATTTGAACTTTGACAAACAAATGAAAATTGAATATACTGTAGTTTGAAACGTATGTTTCAGTCATTGTTTTATTTTAAATTTACATTTTACATTGTCACAACTTACTTGGAATCAGTTTTGTACATGGATAAGTTTGATGTAACTCCTTCGAATAGTCTGTTAAGTGCAAGATGGTCAAATTTAAACAACTCTGAGGATCAGTCATACTTGGGCAGAATTTATTTTTGACCAATTTGCATACAAAAGGATTGAAATTTTGTCTTGTTTCTATAGCCTCCTCAAAATACCTGAGTCATCGTTCTACTTGGCTAATTGTTGGAGCATATCTACCTTTCTATAATTTAGTATTTCTATAATTTTTCAGCAACTCGTCTTCAGTTGCTTGTTGAGGTGTATTTCGACACATGAAATCCATATCCTCTAAGGTGAATTATTTCCCGATGATTTCACATCATCCACTTAAAACGCTACATGCCAACAGGCAAATATGATGTGACTATGGGTCATGCTCTGTAACACTCAAAGCATTTGTACCATTTTTTGAATTGATTTACTTAAGCACTAATTTTACTTTATAACTTTAAACAGTAAAATTTACATTTTTTTTAACTAATGGTAAAGCATTTTGGCATCTGACTGTAAATTGCATGTTTATAGCTAATAAACTCTCTCCTACATGTTGTACACTCTTTGTTTTTACAACTTAGTATATATGCATTTGCTATTTCATGTACTGCAAGTAATGAGCAGCTTTGTGTAGAGCCAAGACTATATCATTATCGTTGGTCCTGGGTTCTGCCAGGCCTTTTCTGATTATCAGATGCAACAAATGACGTCCAATTTTATTGAGCAGTTCGGCTTCAATGATGAAGAGTTTGCTGATCAGGACGATGTTGTGGAGTGAGTACTCATCCTGCATGACTCGACTTGCTGTCTAAATGTTTACTATGGGATTCTGAAGGGATAGGCCACATCACAAAGCTGGTGGGGATTATTCATTTATTCACTTAATTATCATTAACATTTATGTGAACATTTAATTAAAAACATTTTATTCTCTGCCCCATTAGTATTCCATGTCAATACACAAGAATATTGTGTTTGAATCCTATTCCAAATGCTTTTGATATCAAAATGTCAATGTTTGCCATTATTTTTTAAAAATTTAAGTCCCGGATCAGTGTTTTTTGTGAGGCATGGGTCCTGTGTTTAAAGCTCTAAAATCCTAAATACTATAAAAACCTGTTTATATATTTTTCTCTGGTAATGCACCTTTAACCCTGTTGTTAAAAACATACAGTGGTCAACTTTTTACCAACAAAATATATTTTTATAGGAATAAATTACTGAAAGAACCCATCATGACATGGCATCACCAGTGGAGCTACAGAGTCCAGATTAAGAGTTGTATTCAGACAGGAAAAAAATAATGATTCTGTCTTCAATGTTCTGTATAAAAATTTCAAAAACTTGGATCGCTGTGTAAAACATATCACAACGGTATAAGTAGATTGAGCATCTTGGTCTGAAGTGAAAACAATGTGAAAGTGCTCAGAAAACATGTGTTTTGATTATTCTAAAGATAAACAATTAACTGGTTATACATTTATTCAGGTAATAGAATAATAAATACTGTAGCTTTATTTAGAAGCACCCAACTAACATATTTTGTTCTTTTAAATCTGGCAATCAGGAAAATATTTGGACATGAATGGGAGAAACACTGTAGACACCTATACAAGACTAAGTCACTAATAGTTTGTTAATTACAGTGAATAGGAATAGTAAGTTTTGGGAATCCTTCAACACGGTAAATAACAGTAGACAGCCTTATTATTTAAAAATAAATCTAAGATCATAAGACCAGTTAATGTGCTTTTACACTAATGTACACTAACATTTACTGCTAAGACTAATATACTTTTAAACTATGTTATATCCTATATGTGCAGACCCTGGATCAGTGCATTTTAAGATCATGCTTCTACTTCTGCCTGATTTCTTGACTACTTGATAAGAATTTAATGAGTCACTGTGCTGGGAATAGCTATGTTTGTTTGCTACAGTCATACTAATTACATAAATCAGCGCCTCCCATATATTCATGTGTTCGTGATAGCCCTATCACTTTCTGGTTTGGTTGCCACGTATCAACCTCATCTTTTTCTCACTCATCATTCATGCGTTTCCCACATATACAGTTAGGTCCATAGGTGTTTGGACACTGACACAATTGTTTTGGGGGGAAGAAAAAAAAAAAAAAAAAAAAAAATCAATCAAGATGTGATTAAAATGTAGACTTTGTTTTACACAGCATCTCAATTTCTTTGGAATGAAGCCTTTGATAATAGGACAAATCAATATTGACGACTAAATAATTACTATGTGTATTTTGTCGCCTATGCAGCCCTGTGGTGACAGTTACAAATGTAGGGAACAATATATAGCGATAGCAATGAGTTAATTCACGTAACTATGGTACTGTTGTGATTCAGTCATTTTCTCAGCCTTAATAACTTCAAAAATATTTATTTTAGTTGGGACCCACTCAAAACAACCACTTCTGGGTACAGAGAAACTCTACATTGATTCATTTTGTATAGATGTCATGATGTAGGAGAAACCATATCCAGCTTTGTGTTGTTGTGTGCTGTTCCTTGTTTTCTGAAAGATAATCTGGTTTTGGGGGACCTTACTTCTTACCAACTCATCCAGATTTCACAAATTTTCCCACATCATGTCATGGATTTTCTTAAGAAAAACAAATCAATTGATAAGAAAAAAAACTTAAGCTTTACTTAAAAAATGTTCTTAGTTATACATTTTACAAACTTAGCCCTCATTAATTGTGTTCTCAGCCTCGACAATAGTTCATTAACTGGATTAGATGGAAATTTACCCAACAAGGAATGTTGAGGATATTGTCCAACACAATTTCATGTAAATATAGAATGTTATGTAGTAAAAAAAAATGTACCTAACCAAAAAGCCTTTGATATACAATGTGTTATCTTCCCTTGTTCACTTTTTTTTTCTCCACCAAATTGGGATCCTATATATCTATATTCTATACAGGGGAAAATGGGGGAAAATACACTTTTTACGATATATATACGTAATACATTCATTTCAATTCTTTCATAAAGGTAGTATTATTCAAAAGCTATGCTTTACCTGAATCATTCATTCACCCTTCAGTCATTTTTTAAAAAAAAATAGGTTTTATAGATCTCACTAACATAACTACAGGTTGCTCATTGGGGTCCGAATGACTTGTGCTCTGGATGTCTCGTTCAGATATTGCACGCTACCAAATAATGTACAAATCTTTCTTAAGGGACCAGTCTGATAACTCGCAGTCCATTAAATGTTGTAAAGTTGTAGATATGAACTGCATGGGTAGCAGAGCCCCCACTAATGTCACTACTGGTGGAGCAGTTACAAAATGCACATTTATGTCAAATTAGCTAAATTTTGTGTCAGCAGTAACCTAAAGTAAAAGAAAAAAACTGTTCCCATCATAGGACAAGCTATATTCTAGTACGCAGATAGTTTAGAGATGCCACTGCACTAATGTCGACTTAATTACTTCTGTTACCTTGGTGAAAGTTTCCATGAATATAATAAAATAATGCTAAATGTGTTTTTAAAATAAAAATTTATGACATGAACATCTAGATGAGTTGATAGGAAATAACATGGGTGTAATTTCAGTGGGTTCTGGTCTGAGAGGAGTAGCTGGTTTAAGATGATTGTGTCTTACATTTTAAAATGTTTGTGCGATGAAATGGAGCTTTTCTCTTTTTATATACAGTATATACTAGTGCATCTCAAAAAATTAAAATATTGTGGAAAAGTAATTTTTTTTTCATAATTTAATTCAAACAGTTAAACTTTCCCCTAATCTATATTCATTACGTTTAAAGTGAATTATTTCAAGGTTATTGCTCATACACTTTTGATGAAATATTCAAATACTTTGAGATGAAGTTTGTTTGTGATTTCTAGAGCTATAAGCTGTTATTGTCTACAATAATACAATGATAAAATGCTTAAAACATTTTAGTTCACCTGTAACGAGTCTCAAATATATTAAATTTTTTTTTAAGTAACACAGAAAAATTACAACACTATAATTTTTTGAGATGTAATATCTAAGGCTGAGCATCATAAGACAATGTAAAAATAATATTTCTCTTCTGGCTGGTTGATAATAAGCAATATAAATTCAGAACCACATTTCTTGCTGTCTTGAATTGTCTGCCATTTCTATATGATAATACTTGTTTAAGTGAATGTAAGAGGGACAATTGACAAAATTTGGCAAAATTGTTCTTGGTAAAAATCTACCTGGGGTTGCTGTTGAAATTAGCAGTATACAGAGCTAATGATAAATGTCCCCTCAACAGTTACGTAACGCATGTCAGACTCTTACTGCTTCCAGTTCCTGTAATGTAAGAATTTACTGCTTTTTATAATTTATCACAGTAAGGGTTAGGATTGTCTTTGGATTGTCTAGTGATAAGTTTGACAGTGTATTTGGGTTCTGTGAAAACAAGAACTTTTAACATTTAACATTTTAAAGACTAAGTGGACTTATCCTAGAGATACATAATAGATCATGGGTCCCATGTAATAACTTAAAAAGGCAATAATACAATTCCAGATTTCACACACTAAATCACTGCAATACAGTAGTGGGGTTTTGTTATTTTTAAGTAGGAATAAGTTTGTAATCCTATATATTGAGATGCATTTGTAGTAGACTGATTGTGATTGGACCATTGTTCACACAAACAACACGTAAGACTTAAGCAGAGTATCTACACTATTCCTTACATATTGTAGCACAAACTAGAAGTGGAGAAAATCGTCCATGGATTAATTGATAATCAAGGAAGAATTGGTTTCAATTTTTAGTGCCATGTTGAACTTCAGGGTCAGAGTTGTCTGCTTTTGTGGTGTCATGTATGAGAATGCCTAACAATCCTAACTGAACTAAACTCTGTTCTCTTTAACATTGCAGTATTCCCTTTGATAGAATATCAGACATCAATTTTTCACTGAATACAAATGAAAGTGTAAGTACATCAGTTATTAATCTTTAATTTATGCATTGTCTGTGAATCAGGTGAAAGTAAAATTCTTATTAAATCAATATGTTATTAATATGGCATGTTTCATATTTCCTAATATTTGTGTTGAACGTAGCAGATGCCACGATAATTGCTGTGCAGCCAATATATGGCAGATGTATAGAACATTAAATTTCATCTTATTTAAATCTGGAGCACAAAATTTATTTTATATATCTATATCTGTATTATGTATGATACTGGTATAGACACACTGAGCCAAATATACTTTTAAGATAAAGAATAAACGCCTATTACACTAGGACACTGGAGGTATACAGAATAATGTCTCTGCGGGATCCATTTATAGTCTACATGTTTTTGTATTGTTGACGTAAACAGTGTTTTGTAACTGTGTGGCCTGTGTGTGCGTGTGTTTCCCCAGGCAAATATAGCTTTGTTTGAGGCACGCTGTAAGGAGAAAATACAACAGTTTGAAGATGCTGGTTCAGATGAGGAGGATATCTGGGATGAAAAAGATGTCACCTTTGCACCGGAAGCACAGAGACGCCCTAGGTCAGCTACACGCAAACACTCATTTTTACTTTATAGGACCTTTTAAGATTATTCTGCAATTCCAGATTTTACAATATTAAAATGTAACCAGTGTAGGTCAATGAGATGATCGAGTGCCATCAGATGTGAATTCACTTAGCCATCTCCAGAAAAAAACCCAACAGCAGGCAGGTGGCAGGTGATGTTGCATCAAGCAACACACAATTTCAACTCTTACCTTGTGCATGGAGTCACTTTACACATACAATGATGTAACTTTCTACTGACTGACTGACTGAAATTCCACACTGCATATATAATAAATTGTTTTGGGTTTTTTTTGTTTTTTTTCTGTTCTGTTTGCTGAATAGAGTAACAGCTTAGCAGTAATTGCCAGTAACATGCCTGATTTCCAATTATACACAGCCAGGCAGATGTAAGCATCATCACAGTCAATAATGCTCAATGGATGAAGGGTTTCGCTATATCAGTTAGCACAACCTGACGTGATGGAGAGGCTTTGGACTGTCAGCAGTACTGTAGGCGTCAGTCCAGTCAGATTGTAACTACTTGTTGCTGTGTGTCTTTTAGGAGCTCAGGCAGCACAGACAGTGAAGAAAGCACTGACTCTGAAGAAGAGGATGTGAAGAGAGATATTTTTGAAGCTTCCAACCCCAGCACCGATGACAGAATGGAAGTAGACGCAGGTCAGTTTACACAGGAGTATGACATGGCAAATGCATCAAGTAGGAACATTTTTGCTAGATTGAATTCAAATTCAAGTATGAATCTATTTAACGTTATTGATTAGAATTAGATTTAATGGTTTTAAGTTTTAATTTAGAATGGTGCATGCATTGCTGATGGTGAAGTGTTGTTCAATGATTACATTGGTTTCTCTCCATATGTGTGTGTAGGATGAACCAAATGTAATATGTGATTTAATTTTTTATACTTCGCAAGGGCCTGTGTGGACGGCAAACTTTGACGACGTCCCAATGGACACTGGTATGTCGACAACTCCAGCCTCCAGCCAAGCTGCCTCCTCTCCTTTGTCCTCCTCCACTACAGCAGAAGCAGGATGGAGCTCCTCCCCTGCTGCAACCTCAAGCTCTGAAACAGGCTGGGCTGATTTCTCCAACTTCACCCCTGTCAGGTAGGACAGCCAGACAAACTAATTTGGTTTTTATTAGTGTGCATGCAGTACTTCACTTAACAAAGATTAACACTTCCTGTTGGCTCATACTGTCCTTGAATCTCTGAGATAAATCATAAATGGAACTTTCTCTCTTTTAGCCCCAAAGATCCTCTGAGGTGCAACTCTCCTGTTGCTATGGAAACCAGCATAGAGACAGTGGACCCTCTGGGGGTCAATGCATCCATGCAGCCTGAAGGTGATGCTTGTTGACAGATAATGAAACTTATGTATGCACAGACACAAACACCATCAGAGCTCCCTGTGCAATGTACTTTACATATCTGTGACTACTGCAACAGGCACATCTGTGCTATGTTCCACCTGAGCTGATGACAATCATTCATGACAATGAACCTGACTCTACCAAACACACCGTATCATTTGAGAAACAGCCCAGAAATGTTTCTCTGCTATAATGAGCAGATGGAGGCAGGCAGAGAGTCACAGGAATGGCAAAGAGAATTCTGACACTAAAAATAAAACTCCCTGTGCAGATAGTAGATCATGATTCCCTTATCAAAACCAACAATGATTAAACCATTTAATTATTTTGTTGACTCTGTGAATGTAGAGGCACGTCTGCTGGATTTGAGCTTTGTGGTGTACAGAACATAAGTTTTGTCCATGTGACCTCAATAGAGTCGCTTCCATCGGAATTGATGGGTAACTCTCTCCTGTTCTAATGTTATGAGGACACACTTTGATTTTAACGCAAACACTTCTTAATATGTATTTTTTTCAGTTTTTCTTTCAATATCAACATCTGAATGACCTTTTCGCCTCCCTCAAGTCATGTCTGATACCTCTGTTGCTTTTCTTTACACCCATACCAGCATGTGACGGCTGGCTGAGCACCAGTGTAGCTTCTCCCTCCTCAAACTTACAGAAAGATTGTGGGAGATCCAAATCCGAGGAGGAAACAGCCTGTCGTGAGCAGCGCAGCATCACAGAGACAGTCATCAACGGTTCCATGAAAGAAACAGTCAGCCTGACTGTTGACGCCAAGACTGAGACAGCTGTCTTCAAGAGGTTCGCTCAACACGCCCACACAGCAACACTGTAAACTACTTCTAATGGCACACAGTCACCTAACAAGTGGTCAGAGCAGTGCACACACTTAAACACTACTAATGCTTTTTACTGCTTTGTTCACCATGAAGTGTTACACTATTGAAATGTTGTGTAGCTGACATGAACTCTGACTATAGGCTGACTAATACCCCCCACTTTACACACTTTTGCAGCAAACATTCAGTCCTGCTAGTCATTTCATATTTACAATTCTAAATCCACAGGTTTAAAGTAGGTTGTCATTTGTCCCTCTGTCTCCTTGTTAATGCTCTGTCTGAGTAAATTACAACTGTCTGATGAACTGAGCAGCACTTACAACCTGAGCTTCCCCTCCTTTCTCTCTTGCTGTGCGTTGTGGGTGTGGTCTTCAGAGTGTTGAAATCTTATCGGTATGTACAGCCAATCAGAGATCAGCCTGCAGCCGTGATGTAGTCTTGTCACGTCAACCACCAACTTTTCTTTCCCAATTTTGATCTTCTTTGGTTTCAGCTCCTGTTTTTTTTTTTTTTTATTTCTTTGCCTACATTCTGCATGTGTTTCTACCAAAGGTGTTGTGTAAGTGCGGTTTTTAGTTTATTCACTTTACAAATGGTTTTATGACAAACCCATTTAAGACCAAGTCATCTTGATACAAATGACACAACAAATGGAATTTCTACAAATTGCTTGTCTTTGTCAGACAAGTTCTGTAGTCTTAACCTCTACAGAACTGAATTTATTGATGAAAATAATTTTATTTTATATTTTTTTAACATTTATAATCTGCCTCCTATTGACACTCAGTTGGTTGTCTCCATCCTAATATTGTAACTTAAGAAGATTGGATTCCATAACAGAAGGTGTAACTGCTATACTACTAATGTATAAGCAGCTGTAGTACTGCATATGTAGTGAAAAAATATTTGATATTGACACTAAGTAATTTATTCCTGTAATGTCACCCTGCCTGAGGGGAAGGGTGTCATCTAGTCATCGGTTTCTGACTGAAAAGACCTCAGCATACGTTTAAAATGATGACCATATCCATGTATTACACTGCTACGAAGCAACAGTAGACTTTTTCTTCATACACTCAAACATCTCTTCTTCTGTGTACTGTATTTCTTTGGTTACTTGTTGGTAGACATGTAACATATATTGCACATGTGACAATAGTACTGTTAAAAGCTAGAATTTACTCATACAGTTGATTCATTAATTGAGCTGTTGATGAAATTATGTATCATTATTTAAAACTGATCTAAGAAAACACAAAATATTACAAAAACCTTGATGGTCAGTAAGACTAGGAAAAAATAAAACTTTCAGTTTTCACAGTAACATTTAGCATAATAATGGCATCTCAACAACAGTTTTGTCTGTTCTTGTACATTGCAGAATATTAGAATATATGTGTAAGAATTTTGTTTGCCTTATAAGACTGATCAGTCTAAATGTTGTTGTGCTGCAGTTACTCAGCACCTCAGATGTTGGATGATAAATGGATGTTTGTGATGTTTTGCTTTGATTGAGGCCTCATCAAAGTTATTGGTGGTTCTCTGAGACAAAGCAAGACTGACGGCTGGTACAATTTTGGTCAAATCAGTGTCTAAACCATTCTGTAGGCGTGCCTACTATTTGCTAACCAACTATTTTAGCTAAAAAACCAAATCCGTTCTCCATTTGCTGTACATTTTGATGCTTGTATTTTGTTCAAAATTTCCCATTTTAACACATCCATCTTTTGTTTTACTGTGTACTCTGTCAGTTAGTTAAGCATGCATCACTGTCACATCCCACTGTGTTCTGTGTGTTTTTATGGGCAAAGTGAATAATGTAAACCACCTCATACAGTATTAATGTATATTTGTTTCTATGTATACACCTTTGTGTTCCAGTGATGAAGAGAAGAGGTCTTCCTCAGAGAAATACTCAGTAGTGGATATTGTGGATTCGGAAACAACAGGTTTCAACAGCTCAGCCGCAGCCTGCTGTCCCAAAACAGGGTCAGACACCCCATATATACACCACATACTGTACTTATATTACTGACAGTTCCTACAGAAAGGGTGTACAGTACTCAGTACCACATTCCATTGCTGTGACACAGTGACAGCAGTGTTTTCACAGAGCAATAGCGTTACTGTGGAACACATACTGGAAAAATACAAAAAAAAGAAATCCATTCTCCACCTTATTTTTCTGTTAAATCATAAACTAATTTTATGTGTGTACCTCACTTTGACTCACTGCTTTTTTCTTCACACAAACACACACCTGTGGTGTTTGCCTGTACACACCAGTTTGTCCTGCCCTTCTTGTTTCTGCAGGATGTTTTCTAAAGTCACCAAAAACCAAAATATTTTCATTGACGTAGATAAAGATGGCCGCTCTCTCTGTCAGCAGAGGCGTAACATTAGAGTGAGGCTTGATTACAGTGAGTCAGGTGCTAAAGAAAAGATTTTCTTGAATAATGTCAGTTAATTTAGGGTCAGCTAAGATCCCTTAAAATGTCTTAAAATTTACGTTTTTAAAGTTTATGAATATCTTAAAATATCTGGAATCGTAAAAATGACAGCATTAAATTTGTGGTGAATTGCATATTATGTGCAGTTTTATTGTTTAATTTACTGCTATTTTATGATAACACTGGCCTACACAATAGGGCTGTCAAAATAATCCCAAAAATTAGTAATTGCCCTATTAACAAGCCAACATGGTGAATGGCAAGTTACTGTCACTATTGCATGTGATGTAATTTCATCTCACCTCATGTTCAGATGAGGTGGAACCTGGAAACTGCACTGGTGGCAAAACCGAATGTTACATAGAGCCTTTAGGAGCACAAGAAGTCACAGCAAACCAACCCTGCAGCCACAACCATACCCAAGAGGGTTAGAGCCAATACCGCTACCTAGCGTAGGATTTGATAGAATCTATTGGAGAGCCACTCGGCTGGTGGTGTGACAACCAGGGTAGATGTCCTCTTCTCTCCAGAGTTTCAGTGGTGCAGGGAACATCATCACTCCTCTGTGCATGGGTGAAGCCCATTCCTATTGCGCACCTTTGGCACCAGTTTTCTGCATTTAATTAAAGGAAAAATGTTTTAAAACTGTCTGTCTTTTTTTTTTTTAAAGATGTGTAAGTAATTATAAGACAGAAAATAGGAACTGGGCTGTATGGGTTTAAACTTCATCCCCGTAAAATACTCTTTACAAATGAATTTGCCAAAATAAAATGGGACTGGTTTTGGTATAATATCACATATTGTGCTATTAAGCCACCCTTAATAGCTGCAGGGAAAAACCGTCACCACGACCGTCTTACTACACAAATATCCATTTGTTCAGCTTCTTTCAGTAGTTATTGCACAGTGCTTAGTGGGTGGCAGTATTCACCTTGTGTGACAGACCTGTATGGTAAAGGTTAGGCCCACTTCTGAAAATGTGTTCTCTTCTATGTGGAGTCAGTGGTGTCTCACATTTCTCAGCAATTGATAACCCCCCCGCCCCGAAAATCTCAGCTTCCTTTTATAGGTATTTAAAAAGTCTTGCTGTACATTTGCTGTAAGCTAGCAAGCAGGCACGTGTGTGTGTTTTGTCACTTCAGCCAATGCTTTTTGTCAACACTCACCACAGACTCCACATCTCCTGTCCTATTCTACAACACAAAATGTGACTATGAAGTGTGTCTTAGTGTTCTATGTTTCCAACAGTTTATAATCTTGTTAACAGGTTGTTTGGTCTTATCTTGTATGTGTCCTGTATCCAGTGAGAAGTGTCGGCCCAGTGTGGAGCTGCCCAATGGTCCTCTAGATGAAATGTCAGCCATAGAGGAGACCAAGTAAGTCTGACTGGCCTTAGAAAATATTAGGCTTTTTCCTTTAGCACTTCAGTATGTGCTGATTCCATTATCATTTACACTGTGGTGAGTCATAGTCAGATGAGTCATATCTCATATAGCTACTCATATGGTCATATAGCTTTATTTTACTGCTCCCTTATGGTCACTTTAAGTTGTAAATCCTATATGATGTAACTGCTGTGAAAACCCAACATCTCATTTTGCTGCTTTATAATGAAAGCCTTTAGATAATAAATTATTAGGAGGCTTTTCAACTATCGACATAACTATAGGATACCTTGTATCTACCTTGCCCGTCTATTTTATTGTTATTTACTCATTAGGATTCAAAGTCTTTACAACGTGGACATGATATCAAGTTCCCATCCATACACACGTCCACCTAATCATGAGCAGAGCTCAGCTATCATTCATGATGTCAAAACCCATTTTTATATAATCATTTAGCAACTTAAAATCAAGCTGACCAAAAAAACCTAAAAAACAAACCTAATATGACAAAGAAAACTACAGAAACATTTTTTTGGCTGCTGTGCAATATGATGGAGAAACACTCAGGAAAAAAAATTAGAGGTGGATAAACATGGTTTATCTCCTATCAGCCTGTTATTAGTCCTGTGCTGGCCTGTCTTCATTGGCTTCCTGTTCAAGGTAGAGCTGACTTTTAGGTGCTGCTGTTAACTTATAAAATATTAAATGGCAATGCACCTGGCTGAACTCTTGAACCCATATGTGCCTACAGGGTCACTGCCTTCCCAGTGTCAGAAAAAACTGTTGATGCGCAGGTTTTTTCGTTCCATGCGACAACGCTATGGAACAGTCCTCCTTTAGACATTAGACTGGCAGGTTCGCTTGAAGTTTTTAAATCAAAGTTTAAGATCCACCTTTTTACTGTTGTGTATGAGTCTTATTATGTTTGCTTGTCTCTGATGTCCTGTTTTTAACCATGGTGTGTTTTACCAGTGTTGCTTTTTGTTTTTATGTCTTATAAAAGCGCTTTGATTGAAAGTGCTCTATAGTATTCCCTAGAAGTTCCTCCAGGCTGCACCACAGAAAGACTCATTTTGTTTGTGTTTGTCTTCAGTGTAACCAACATCTTCATCTTTATGTCTGTCCCCAGACTGGACCAGAGTGCCGTTTCCTCAGAGCCAGCTGTTAATGGGCCAGCTTGAGTGTCCTAGCAGCAGCAAGTGGCCAGCCTGTTCTGCCTGCAGGGCCCTCCTCCTGTACGCCAGCGGTCAGAGCAGCACTAATCACACGCC
>KV751352.1:315379-332138 GCA_001698575.1 Mola mola
CAATACTCCCATTGGCTCATTACTGACGGATGGACAGACAGACAGAAGGGTGTACAGACAGGATGACCTTCAAGGCAAACTGAGAGACATAGGCAAATGTATACAGAATAATTTTTTTCAGCATTTGTTTATATAATATTGTTCTTATGAGTTGATGTGCGACTGATATCTTGCCACTCAAAATTAAATAGTAATGTTGCTATAGTTAAAGAAATGATTGTATGAATAAAATATTTTATAAAAAGCTAAATGTATGCAGAAACAGGATGAATGATGACAGGAGTAGCTGACTGGTCACCAGTCAGCTGCTGAGCCGCTGTTATCATGTCCTACAACAGTCGCTGTATTTAAAGTCCTCGCCCACCATTGGTCTGTGTCTCTGAGCAAAGCTGCTCCTGCCAACTGAAACACATTTTAAAATCCACACTTGAACATTTTAATTTTGCTGCAGGTGTTTTTTTGTAAGTTTATTCATGTGTTCTTCTGCTTCTCTCAGCCAGTCATAAGGGGAGGGAAGTGGTTCATCTGGTTGTGTGAGCTTCTCTCACATGCTGCTGGAACCATCTTGTCACCTTTGTACGTATTTATGACTGTGAGCTCAAGGACCTCTCCTTGTCGTGGTGACTGACAGTTTTTGAAAAAGTTATTTTATTGACTGTTCTGTTTTTTCTACCACCAACTCCTCACTCCTTCAGCTCACCGCTACACCGCAAAAACTGCACCCAGCTTTTGTTTGTGAAATAACCTGAGTACTTATGCTGTGTTACTAAAGAGCCAACACACATTGTCCCCTCTTTTAGCAGACAGCATTCTTGGTTCCTACCTCGCAGCTGAGCAGGAGAGAGTTGGTGTGGTGAACTGAGCTGTCGATGAATCGTGAACTCTATATTTTTAGTTTCCACTAAACCTACTTCCAACGTTGCTTTTGTCTGGTCACAAACTGCATTTTAGAACAGCTCCAAACTTTGAATCATCTTAACATTTGGAAGCCTCCATCACTGTGTCGACAGGATGCAGTCAGATGCTTTAAAGAGCAGGCATTCAGTTAGTTTGAAATAAAAACATTCCAATAGAAAGTGGGATTCAGTAAGAATTTCCAAAGAGAAATTGTAAAAATTGTAAATCCCTTTTAAATCCATGGTTTCAGCTGTTTCTGCTGTCTTCACAATGAAACACAGCATTGAACATGTTGGCATATCTGAATGCTGACAGATAATCTTAGTATGTTGACATCCAACAACACTGTTGAGTAGTAAGATTAGTGCTACGTCGCGTTCCTGCTGCGCTGTGGTGAACAGTGTAGTGTGAGCTGTTAGTACTGATAAAATGGTTGATGGTGTTAGCGTTGTAAAGTGTGTTTTGGTTTGTGGTCAGCGTCATGTTAACCTCTTGCCTGCCCTACTTCCTCTATATGATCTCAGTAAGTGAAGCGGCACGCTTGTGTTGTTTTTTTTCTGAGATGAAATCCAGTCTGAACACTCTGAATCACCACCTGCTTTCAATCACGAGGCATAAAGTTTATCTGGAAATGTGATTAACACCTAAAATCCTGCCAACGTTACATTGGACAGATCAAAGTTCACACTTTTTTTTTTTCTTTTTTTTAAACAGGACCAAGTGATGTCAGTCCACTGAAAACAACTTCACATCACATATTTGATTTTTATTGTCTGTCCGCATAAATGTCTGGTTACAGAGTCTTCTCCAGCCTTATGGTGATACGTCCTTCATGCTGACAGAGCATTTTTTCCTTAGACTAGCACATGCGAAAGACTTGTTGGGATTAGGTTCCAAAGAAAATGATTTTGTAACTCAAAAGTTGTCTGTAGTAGCGTTGGAACGAGAGAGGTATTTGCAGATGATCGTACAATTTAACATAATTCCACTTTTTGTCCGGATTAAATTTCCTCTTATTTTCTGAAGCTCAGTTGTCTGCAGATGATTTCTTGCTCTCATGGCTGAGCTTTTAAAAGAACTGGGGCACAAGAAGCTCCATATATGCATCAAAGAAAGAGTTTCCCCAGAATTAAACGTTTACTCATAATCTTCTCCCCAAACCACAAAACATTCACACAACATGTAGCTTCACAGTGTAGCGGCTTTCTCCTAAACATCTGAGGGAGCAGAGAAACCAGCCCCAGGGATGCCTTATTGACCTGAATAGAGGTTATTAACTTCCTCAGCTGCAGCTGTTCTCTGTGAAGCTCCAGAAATGGTTCAGGGTCAAACACCCTGATGAAAGGAGATAAATGAGTTTGAGTTTCTTTGATCAGAGTAAAGTATCTTACTGGGATCTCAATGACATAGTTCTGCAGGGGATGGTCGGTCCCCTCTGTCCTCCTTGGCCTCCCTGCACTCAGCACAGGATAAATAATAACAGGACTTTGAGGAATGGTGATGTCGGCACTGCTGCATGATCCAGCAGCTACAAAAAAAAACCTAGACAAGGTTAGTAATTATTTCCTTTCTTTCCATTTTAAAGACATGATTTAACATCTGTGATTTATGCCCGAACAGCTTCAAATATACATTAAATCTGTGTTATAGCTAAGGTTTGGTAATACTCCAAGCCACCTACAGTATTTTTTATCTGTAATAGACTGTCAAATGTAATTTTGCAGCTTGATTTTCTAAATCGACTGCACCCGACTGGATATATTTATTTTTAAACTAATCACCAGAACATGTATTAGTCAAAAACTAAAAATTTGCAAGTACTGGTGGTGGTCAGAACAGAATGAATTCGGTATTTGTTTTACTCAGACAGCTTGATGTTGGGCGGGGGGCTGGAGCCCATCTCAGCATCTTGGGGCGAAGGCGGGGGTCACCCTGGACAAGTCGCCAGTTCATCGCAGGACGAACATATAGAGACAAACAACCATCCACACTCACATTCACACCTACGGGCAATTTTACAGTGACCAATTAACCTACCCCCCAGTTTTTGCATGTTTTTGGAATGTGGGAGGAAGCCGGAGTACCCGTAGAAAACCCACGCAGGCACAGGGAGAACATGCAAACTCCACACAGAAACGTCCTGACCCGGAATCGAACCCAGGACCTTCTTGCTGTGAGGCAACAGTGCTAACCACTTTTTTCCCCTTTCATTTCATCATAAATGCTACAGGAATGCAGCTGCGACCTGTGAATTAAAGTGATGGGGGTATGTCTTTAATGCAACATTAAAGACATAATTTCTCCCTGTCACATCCTTTGTTGTTGTTTCCTTTCTCCCACTTTTTTCTCGTCTGTTTAGTTTCCGTCGATTATTTTGATCTTTTATTTCTGACAGGTTTAGTTTTCTAGCTTGTGAACAATGGATTTACCATTTAACATAAGTTCAGTTAACATGCTGCCACTTATACATTAATGTACATTGTCACTCGTAACTTTTCTGGCTTTACAGTTAATATTTTTGCAAATGCTTTCAGCAGTTTTATTAAAGCAGTCAGCATCCATATGCTTTTTCGCCACGAAATACAAATTTTCATGTTTATCCCCTTATGGCGTTTCTGTCTCTCTGATGACGCACCTTATGACGTCAAAACAAGTCACGGTTGACAGCCAGTCCAGCTAACCTGATGCGAATGTCCGGTTCCCGGTGTGGAATAAGTGAGAGATATGCAAGGCAGATACAGTGAATTCGGTTTGTTCCAACAAATACTCAGTTTGAATTTAGTGCCGAGGAAAAATGGCAATAACACAGGAAACGACACATCTCTCAGCGACTTCTCAGGTGGGCTAATGTTTGTTGCACGTTAGCTATCGTTACCATATACCAGTACGGAAATAAGTGGACAAATACTGTGTGTTACACGAATTAGCGGCTAATGTGTTCTAAACGATCGCTGGAAATGTAAAAGGCACCCAGTACATGAAAGAAAACAGCAGTTGTACGCAGGTTAACATTAGCATTAACATTAGCATCAGATTATATGATTATATGAAGTGATGCTAGCGAGCTAACTTTCCATCAAACACATAGTTACAGTGGATGGACTTAACAAATGTGTGCTAAAGTCGCACTTTCTAATTAGAGTTGGTTTAATGCTAAGATTTTTATAGTATCGTACTGTTGTCTGTGTTACGGTTGTACTCTCTTTTGTAAGATTAGAGGAAAACGTTTGACCGGACCCCAGACCAGTCTGCTGCACACCATCGAGTTTAAATACAAAACAGTCATTATGATTGTTTATCCAATCAACAGTGTTTCCTTCTAAATGAGGATACGATATGTTATCTTTATGCTATTTTCAATTAAATATGGGCTTTCACCGTTTTACAAATCATCAGAATCTGTCTGTATTTACATTTTACACAGCTTCTCAACTATTTGGAAATGTGGTAGCGCCTCTAATTTATCATCTGCACATTTCCACGTTGCATATACAACAAATGAAGTCTTGACAATACTGACTAAATGGATTAATTAAATTTGTCTGTTGCTTTGTCAAACTGTATATTGTGCACTTTGTTAGGCTTTGTGTGTATGTGTGTTTTCAGAGATGTGGTACGGTGTGTTTCTGTGGGCTGTCGTTTCCTCGCTGGTTTTCCACCTGCCTGCAGTTCTGCTCGCCCTCGCCACGCTGCGCCAGCACAAGATGGCTCGATTCATGCCCATCGCCATCCTCCTCATGGCCATCATGGGACCAGTTTGTGGGGGGGTCCTCACCAGTAAGTCACATACTTACACATGCTTGTACTGTATGTATACAGTACACAGTAAGATATTTGTATTTTGACATTGTGGAGGTTACAAGGTTAGAAAACTTGTGTGCTGTTGTCTTTTTTTCAGGCGCTGCCATCGCAGGTGTGTACAAGGCTGCAGGGAAGAGAATGATGTCTTTTGAGGCTCTTGTTTTTGGGGTTGGACAGTCGTTCTGCGTCCTCGTCATCTCCTTCCTCAGGGTCCTGGCCACTCTTTAGCAGCGATGAAACCCTCCGCCCCACACTGGACCCGATGCTGTACGCTCTCTTCACAGAACCTGAAAATGATGTAATTTCTTCTTGATGGACCAGGACCGGAGCAGGTTTTATCCACCTGTGTGTGAACTCCTGGTGTGTGTGAACTCCTGGTGTGTGTGTTAACTTCACACTGTTCGATCTGTGGCAGTGTGTCTTAGGTTTGTTCCACCGTTAAGACAAAACCAGCTGAAATAATCTGTACATTGTTTCTTTTGGACCTTACAATGGCAGGATGCTCTTTTCTCAGGGTGTGTGTGTGTGTGTGTGTGTGTAAACGAACAGTGTGAGATCACACAAACGGAATAACTGGCAGGCAGTTGCACTGATGAGACGATTGATTATGGATTTTTTCCTTGAGGCCTTACTTTCTCTTTTCTATCTTCCAAAGCAGTGTTTATCTTCAGGGCTGTCTGTCTGTATTTCTCACCTTCATCGTGTTTGTTTATCCATCCTAAAGTTGTTCCCTCGTACTTCATGAATCATGTTTTTTACCGGAGCGCAGAAAAACACTCCTGATCGCAGCCATCAGTTTCTGACCGATTGACCAATGATTTGGTCGCTTCGAGCACTGAACGAACCTTCTGAGTGTGTCCGTGTGTTACATTTGGGTTTTGTGTTATTTTATTGTTCTCAGTGATGTTCACGTTTCAGTAGCTTTTCAAACTTCATGACCAAATATAAATGTCTGTTACTTTCACGCACTAAATATGCACACAGCAGAAGTGCAATGCCCTTTTTTTTTTCTTTTACTGGCTCATCAGCTTGTTACAATCATTAGCCTTTAGTAGCTTTCACTAATTAAAATTGATTATGTGCAGCTACATGTGATACATAATGGAGCCTGTGAGTGTTGAGTAATGATTTAAAACCAGCAGTAAACTGGTTTTGTTTTGATTTCTTCAGTTTCATCTTGATGAACATCAACTTCTGTCAGCACTGTATCAGCTCACTTTCACAAATCAACATCTCGACACAAACTGAGTTATTTCAGCATTAGTCACACATTTAGGTTCTGCTCACTTTAATGAAATCTGGTGAAAATGTCTTCATAAGCATTGAAACGAGATAAATTTAGTCTCTGGTGGTCCTTTCTCTCAGTTGACACATTCAGGGTCACACTAAATTTCATAAAGGCTGAGATCAGATTCTGCTGCACATTGAACACAACAAAGCTGAAGTTTTCAGTTCAGCTCCGGTTTCTCTGAATGTAACTGAAAACAGATTGCTGTCTTTTCTTTCTGTGAAACAGAAATGGGATTCCTTTGTATTTCCCTGCTGATGTCACAGTACTGAATATTGCTCAGATATGGTGACACTCGCTGATCCATCTCACTAGAATCTGTCACTGCCAGCTGCAGAATGTGTGGAACTCAGTTTCTTTATTATTTAAACTGATATCTGGAGGAATCTGAGCTATTCAGTGCAAAACACCATAATCGACACAAAGAATTTCTGTAGTCCTTCAAACCAAAGAAGGCTTGAATTGTTGGTGTTGGCCCTGAACTTCACAAGCTTCATTTAAGTTCTGTTGTTTCTGAAAGAATATTAAAAGTGCTTGTAAATAAGAAGCAACTCCAGTTGAAGCTAGAATGTAGACCTGCAAGGCTTCAGATTAATTCTCTGAATTAAAATGAGTTTGACAGAATCCTCAGATTGTAAAGGTGAGCTTCATTCTTCATCTTAAGTGGAAAAGTGTGAGGCTGATTGATTGCCTCTGATCAACAGATGATGTCAGACGCCAAAAGCATTTATATATTTGATGGGTTTTTTTTCTCCTCAGGAGAAAAGCATTTTATTTGAGACCAAAATCATATCTGTTAATTTCAGTGAACATTTCAGTTTAATGAGCAAAAGTTCTATGTCGATCAGAGTCACTTAAAATCACACTTTGAGCTATGCTCTAATTAATAATGATCAGGCATGGAAATCATCACTAATAAAACCTGGAATGATCTTATCTGAACAAAGTCAGGACTTTACCTACTCGCCCTGCTGGTCCTGTAGTGGTACTGCACCTTAAGGGACAATGAGAACCAACAAGTGAAATAAAACTTAAATTAACCCCCATTTGGGCTGATCAGAGGAAATCACATCACTGGTGCTTACGATTTAACTTGATTGGTTATCTTTAAATTACACTTATAGATGGAGGCATTGAATAATGATAGAAGTGTCTTCTGTTCTGAATCCCAAATAAGCAGAAATGCTCTGAAGTTCATTCATAGGATCATTTTGAGGGACACGATGGCTCCATGTGGATCAGATGGTAGATAAAACATGGAAGGGGTCCGACTAAAGTCTGGATTTTTCCTTCAGCTTGTATTTGATGTTTATTGCCGCTGGAACATCAAATTTAAACACTTTAGAAGGTGGCAGGGTTGCTGGCACTTTCTCTTATCTCTTGTATGTCATATTAAAGTCATATTAGAGATATAAATCCTCTAATATGACCCTGGTTCAGACAATTTGTATTCTTGAGAGGAGAGAGTTTGAACTGTTGGAGACGCAGTAGATCCACATTGGGCTGTCTCAAAGTTCAGCCTCACCCGCTTCATTACACTCCCAGTCATGGTCAAAGTCCACAAATATTCTGAAACAGGAAACTGTTCCAACAATGTATCTTTCAGTAACACTGATGGATTTTGTAGAACAAGACGAAAAAAACATGATCAGTCATTAAAGTGAAATTGCGAAGAAATGACAAACCCTGACATAAAGCTATAATATGTTTGTTTCACAGTTAAGTCTACATTGACTGAATTTTTTTCCCCAATTTTTATCAGTTTTGACGGGATTTCAGCAGTTGTTTCTATTAGAAGAAATGAAGTGCCAATGATATTTTGATAAAATAAAAATGTTGATCTCTGCTTTTGTTTGTCGCTGTTTTGTCTCCCTCTAGAGGTGACAGGGGGTTGATGCTGCAACACCAACAAGACTACAAAATATGATTTAAAAACAAACACTCAACAGCAACAGGGATGACGAGGAAGACTTGTGAAAGTGTCACATGACTGCTAATAACCTAAGACAGCACAGAGTTGAGATATGGTTCAGTTTACATAGTTACCAGGTCCTTCTAATGCATTCATGTCTTCAGATTTTTGTGGCTTGAACAGGTAATATGTTCTGTGGTTGAAAATTTAAAAATTTTAAAAAAGCATTTCAACAATTTATTGGAGCAGATTGTGGGCAAATGATCAATTTATGAGATATTTAATCTGTGTATATAAAATTTGTTTTATCGCTAGAAACATAATGAATATCCTGCTTAGATAACGCCATTGTGCTTTGTTTCAAATTTCAATTGTTCTCAATCTCAGCAACACCTTTTTTTTTTTTTTTTTTTTTTTTTTTTTTATTACACCTGCACCCTTACACAATCATATGAGCTCAACTGGTGATTGATCACCTACAATCGTCGTCACCTGTTATCAGCAGACTCATGGTCCACAGAAGACACAGAGTGTTAAGCAGTTGTCATTTAGGGGCGTGTTGAGAATTCCTGGTAATACGCATTGAAACCATTGTAAATACAACATTTGGTTAATGTACAGAGGGGACTCTATGTGACATTATTGGCACATATCTTTAGAGTGGAAAAAAGCAGCTGATTAGTCCATTGTTTGATTTATAAAAAATGAACCCACATTTATTTTTAGTCATTGAAGCCTCTCAAACACTGATGCTAGGACATCTGATGAAACTGATTTAATATTATTATCCATACTGATTTAATCCTTTTCTCTTAATGATAATATCATTATTATTTATTATTATCATCATTGTTATTATTTCTCATTTCTGTTCCGGGATCTGTCAGTGTGGAAACTTAAGCACTAATTTTGTTGTCTTTCATATTTTTCATTAACGTAAATGTCAAACATAAAAGACATCAAAGTATTAAACAATTCTCAACTGACATTGTAGCTCATGACTTTTCTGGCTCTTCCTTTGATATTTCTGAGATTTAGAAGATGCTTTCAGCAGTTCTACTGAGGCAATCAGCACTAACACCCTTTTCAAATGTAACTTTTCTACTTTATCTTTTATGCAGATGCAGATGATATTCAGTTGTTTATTTAAGCAGCAAAACTTCTTCATGTTGCCAGTTTTACATGTCTCAGCCAGTCCTCACTGGGTCGTTTACAGGTGGTCCAAAAGGTTTCAAGTGACACTGATTTTAGTGTTCATTAAATTCAGTTTCATTTAGTTGTTGATTTCTTTTTTGTAATCAGTTATGGAGCTGTGCGGGGTCAGACACCTGCCCACATCGGCAGCAGGTCTCTGAAGTCCTCACACCAGGGCCTACTGGTGGTTCCTCCACTGAGCTTATAGCTCTGGAACTCTGTCATTACAACATCGTTTAAGGCCCATCTGCTTGGAACATACCTTTCATTTCTGTTTTATTGTGTTTATGTCTGCATGAGGTAGGTAAGCAAGGTGGTTAGAAAAATCCAAATCCCAGACATGTTTTTGAGTTTAAATACTGTGTTAACTTTGAACTTGAAGCATTTTTGCAGGGCGATTATCATGTCAGAGATTTGTAATTTAAGATTGCTCTTGATGAACTTAGTGACAATAAACAGTGAACAGAAGTATTGATCCTGAAATTAATTTTCAGCTAATAATCTGGTTTGAGCCAAGAGATGATATTTCAAGTTACTGCAAACACAAACTGCATCCATGTTTCCATATTGTGAACACGTTTATTACATTTGGAAATTCATATCTTCTGAAGATATGAATGGAGGGAGTATCTTCATCATTCTCTTCCTCTCTACTTCTTGTAGTCCTCCAAGTGAGCCAGAATCCAGCCAGAGGGACCCAGGATGGTCACGAACATGACTGTCAGAGCCACTGCCTGCTCCTGAAACACACAGGCAGTGGTCAGTTAAGTTCTTCACATCAGAAGTTTCCTCTGGACGCTGCTCATCAGTACTTTTTCATCAACATCAGCTGGGACTGTGACCAGGATTTACCCATCGGTGTTAGAACTGAGAACACAAACATGTTCCTTTGATGACAGGAACAGTTATTTAGGCTGAATCGCCCTTGTTTGGGACACTTGAGCTCCACCAGCTGCAAGTTCAATAAAAGTATGAATTTACACAAGTTGTGATGTCATGTGATCGAAATGACACAACTGAAGCGTCCCGCCAAAGATCAGGGCAGGGCCATGTTCAGACTATAGGGATCACCACAGAGTTCACTGACGCATCAGCAACACAGTTAATGTTTGACTTGGAAATTATAAAAAGTGTTTTTTTTTTTTTTAATCAAGATGTAGTTAGGACGTGTTAAAAAATAATATGTTGGAAATTTATTTTACATTTGCTGTTTGTAAATGTCTTTGTATTTGTGTTAAATAATAGTTAATACTTTCACGTTGTTAAATAATTTAGATAAAATGTTAAAAGTGTAAATTCATATGTGTTTATATTGTCAGAAATACTGGGTTAATTTAATTGTATTTTCATTGTTTATTTCATTGTCGCTGTTGTGCTCAGCCCGAAACCAATGTTAGTTGCCTTTGCGCTGTTACGGCAGACAAAAACAAGACTCTATATTGCAAAGCATGGCCTAAGGTGTGTCAAGGACCTCTCTCATGACAAGCGACCAACGAGGTACTTTTCTTATTTGTTTATATTTACGCTTTAAGCTATTTCATGTACAGTCATTATTGTAAGCAGATATATTTTTTATTGTTGTTGTACAAACAGTTCTCACGGCATGAACGATGGGGGAAGTGTCGAAATAAATGCCAGTATCAAAGTACCGATCCGTGTCTGTCATGATGAGAGCTACAGTGAGAACTCCACTGCTCCACACGGGCAGGAGAGATGAAGAGACTGGTGTAGCACTGCGACGAGGATCCGGCGCATCAGATAAGTGAAGCCCATAAACGGTGTCGGCGTATCGACAGCGATTAGACTGTGTCTAAAGTGCAACTTTCAAAGTGAAGCCAGAAAGCGCTCCGCCAACCTCCAAGTCAAAGTGGTGAGAAAAGTGGCTCGACATTAAAGCGTCAACCAAAGACTCAGGTCTATCACCTATATTAAGCCTACATGTTTGGGATAAAATTCTAGAGAAGATGTTCATATATGATTACTGTTAGAAGTTGAAGGCAGAAAGCGAAGTAAATTTAAGTGAAGCTTAAAGATTCTGTACTTGTGTTTTATCATAAGGTTAAACGGGACATTTTCAGTCTTAACTTAAAGTGTGAAAATTTATGTTGTGTATGTGATGCATCAGTGATTTAATCCATTTTGACATATTATCTTTCCAATTAAGGTTTGTACTAAGGTACTTGTGTTTGAATATTTGTGTCGATATTTTCACTTGTTTTGAATCGACAATAGCTTTAAGTTTGATAAGCTGCTAATGCTAAAACGGTTGTCTGATGCAATTCGTGTTTAAAAACTGAGTTAAGCAGAATCACATTGTTTACATACAGTGATCAAGGAATCTCATTTAAACTTACTGCAACTTGCATTAACACATAGCTCATAGAAATCCAAGTCAATATATCATACACACATCACAAATCACTCAAGATACCTCAAAATGTCAGACGCAAACACTGAGTGCTGCAATGAAAATACAGGATCACTTGCTGAACCTGAAGCCACAAACACTGAATCGGCAGAAGTAGAAAAGCTGCGCAGAAGTGAAAGAAACAGAACCCTGACAGAAAAGGGGAAGGAACTTAAAGAGGAAAGGCTAAAGACTTTGCAACGTCAACGCAAAATCATCTATGAGAAGTGGCGGTATAATGCAAGAGTAGGCAAAGAAATATTGTCTGATACAGCCTCAGAAGATGATTTAAAGGAACTCATTGAAAATATTAAGGCTGCCTGCTTCGAGGTTAAGGCTATCTACGAAGAGTTACGTAGAGTGCAAACTCCAGAACCAGATGTGCGGCGAAGAATTGATACATGTATATCACTCTCGGATCATATTATTCAAAGGGCAGTAAGACGTTTGACAGGATACCCAGAGCAGGAAGAAGCAGAACCTTGGCCTGATTTTGGATCAATCCTAGATTCCACAAGTTCTTTTATCAAAGTCTCATAAATCAAAGTATAGTTCTGTCAGCTCCAGCATCCTGTCAGTGAAAAGAAATGAGGCTGTAGCGGAAGCCGCAGCAGCTCAAGAAGTTCTGGCGGTGCTGGATGAACAAGATAAAGAAGCAACAGAACTACAAAGACTAGAAGCTGAATATAAGCAATGGCTGGCACAGTTTGAATCTGAGAAGCTAGCTAGACAGCAAGCAATTCAAGAAAGCTGTAGAAAGATTGATCGCCTAGAAGAAGTAAAGAAACTGAATGCTGCAAAGGCTCGAGCCAAGTTCTATGAGCAAGTCGAGAACTGCAGATCACGTCAATGACTGAATGATGTTGAATCAGCAGTAGAATTTCAGGTTCCCGACACTAAAGGTCCACCATTCATTCCACAATCTCAGTCGGTCATAACTCAAGCCCTTCATGCCTAAACCCCCCCATTTGTTCCCCAGTTTCCACCAAACACAAGTCAAGCCCCTAGTTCCTCAAGTCTGCAGCCCACACCCCAAGTTCCAGTGACTTCAACACCCTTGGCTCAAGCTCAAAACAGCTCAGATGTTGCTTTGGTTAGTGCGTTAGCAGAAGCTATAAGTGCTAATCGTCTCCCAACAGCAGAACCCGCAGTGTTTACTGGAGACCCTTTGAAGTTTAATGATTGGCGACTGTCATTTGAAACATTAATTGACAGGAAAAACATTCCCAAAAATGAAAAATTGTACTACCTAAGACAGTATCTAGGTGGCACTGTGAAAAAGGTGGTGGAAGGTTTCTTTCTACTAGGGACAGAGGCAGCTTATGAGTCAGCCTGGCAGCTTTTGGAAAAACGCTTTGGAGACCCATTCATAATAGGGAAGTCCTTCCGAGATAGGTTGTGTGAATGGCCAAAAATAAGCTCCAAAGATGGATGTGAGTTAAGAGAGTTTTGCAGACTTCCTTCAAAGTTGCGAAGCAGCAATGCCTCACATCAAAACATTAGAAGTTCTTAACGATCGCAATGAGATCCAAAAAATTCTATTGAAATTGCCAAACTGGTTGGTGTCTAGTTGGAACCGCAAGGTAATGGCGAGTAGACTAGAAACTGCTACATACCCATCATTCAAAGAGTTGGTAGAGTTCCTGTCAAAGGAAGCAGATCTTGCTTGCGATCCCATCTCTTCAATACAAGCAGTCAAAAAAATGGAAAGTGAAAGACAAAGGCAATACAAAAGTCAAACTATTCAAGCAGACACTGTCCACAAACACAACACAGCCCAATATTCCATCATGTGACTTCTGCAAAAGAACAGGACATATCCTTGCCAATTGTAGAAAGGTCCGCCAAAAGACAGTTCAAGATCGTGTAGTTTGCGCAAACAGAAAAGCTTTGCTTTGGATGTTTGAAGACAGATCATCACTCAAGAAGGTGTGACAACAGAAGCACATGTGAAAGGTGTCAGAAAAAACATCCAACATGTCTGCATGTCGAGAAATTTGTAGAACATCAAACATCCACATCTCCAAATAGAGACACGACTTAAAGGACAAAACAGACACCAAAGAAATAATTTTGACAGTAACTGCTAATAGAGTCATGCAGGAAGGCCCAAGCACACAGACATCTTCAATTTTACCAGTTTGGGTCTCATCCATATAGCAACCTGATCAAGAAGTTCTGGTCTATGCCCTCTTAGACACGCAGAGCGATACAACATTCATTCTGGACGAGGTGGCTCGTGACCTCAATACAAGGAAGGAGAATGTTTCTTTGCGGCTGTCTACAATGTCCACTAGGTCAACGGACATACCTTGTCAGAAATTGACCAATTTGCAAGTCAGAGGATATAACGTCGAGAAAAGAATCCCATTGCCACGTTTATTCCAGCAGACACAGCACACATTCCAACTTCTCAGACAGCTCAAAAATGGCCTCAACTCGAACAGCTGGTTGACAAGATCCCACAACCTCTAGATTGTGAAGTGTGCCTGTTAATTGGCTATAACTGTCAGCAAGCTCTCCTACCAAGAGAGATCCTGTCTGGTGAAGAAAACCATCCGTATGCTCAGCGTACAGATCTGGGCTGGAGCATCATCGGTTGCTCCAGTACAACAAGTGATTACAGTGATGCAACAGGGACAAGCCACAGAGTTATAGTGCGCCAAGTGACACCTATCGTGCAACCTTCAGTAAAATTAAGAAGAGAGGTGCACTTTGCATGTAAAACTCAGGTCAAGGAAATCAATCCTACTAACATAAGATCTAACAATAACCCTGAACAGTGGTGACATGTCAGCTCTGAAAATAGCCCAGCTGACTGCGCCTCAAGAGGACTGAGTGGGGTTCAACTGAAAGAGTCCAATTGGCTGCTAGGACCAGAATTTCTTTGGCAGCAGCATCTTCCACCGGAAGAAGAAATAGTGGGAGAAATTGAAACAACTGACCCTGAGCTTCGCAAATTATATGTTCAGGCAGTCAGGACGAAAGAAGAGAGATCAGTGGTGAACCGCCTTACTAAGTTCTCTGACTGGTCTAGAGCAGTGAAAGCTGTTGCTAGGCTCAAGGGGTTTCTCAGAGAGTTTAAAAGGACTTCAAGCAAGAACAAACGAAACAACCAATCTTGAAGAAAGAGGAGATGCAGAAATCTTTATCATCAGATTGGTGCAAGAAGAAGCTTTCACTGAAGACATCAAAAGATTAAAGCTCCAGAAAGAACACACCCTGAGTAAACATAACAAGTTACATCAGTTCAATGCCTTCTTAGATGAAAGCAACGTTCTCAAGGTGGGAGGACGTCTATCCCAATCGGCTTTGCACCATGATGTAAGGCATCCCGCAATACTTCCAAAGAAATCTCATGTGTCATCCCTGCTCGTCAAACACCATCATGAGCGAGTCTTTCACCAAGGAAGAGGCATGACAATGAATTAGTTGCGTGCAAATGGGATATGGATCGTAGGATGTGGAAACTTGGTCTCACCACACATTTACAAGTGTGTAAAGTGTAGGAGATACAGAAGAACAACTGAAGTTCAACAAGTGGCAGATCTGCCAGAAGAGAGAACTGAGACATCCCCTCCTTTCACCTATTGTGGTCTTGATTGTTTTGGCCCCTTCATCATAAAGGAAGGAAGAAAGGAGTTAAAAGGATAGGGATTGTTGTTTACGTGTTTGTGCTGTAGAGCAGTACATTTAGAGCTACTGGACGACTTAATAACAGATGCTTTCATGAATGCACTCTGAACGTTCATAGCCATCAGAGGACCTGTGCGCCAACTAAGATGCGATCAGGGAACAAATTTTGCAGGCGCCAGGAAAGTGTTTTCTGAGCTATTAAAGCGAATGGATCAAGAGCAGCAAAGAAAGTTTGGCTGCGAATTTGTGATGAACATCCTATCAGCCCTATCATATGGGCGGCGTTTGGGAACGTCAGATCAGAACAATTTGGAGCATCCTGACACTCATGCTCGATAAATCTGTAAGCAGACTCGACACTACAACCTTGAGGACTTTTCTATATGAAACAATGGCTATAATCAACAGCAGGCCTCTGAGTGTTGCAAATCTTCATGATCCTACCAGCCCAGAACCCCTCACACCTAACCATATATATTTACAATGAAGTCATCAGTCATTCTGCCTCCACCTGGAAGGTTCTGTAAAGATCTTTATCTAAGTAAAAGGTGGAGAAGAGTACAGTTTCTGGCCAATGAATTTTGGCAAAGATGGAAGCGGGAGTACTTGCTAAATCTCCAACAAAAGGCAGAAATGGCAGAGAAAATCACAAAACTCACAAGTGAATGACATAGTGATTCTTCAAAATGACAACTTACCCAGAAACAAATGGAAGCTGGAATGTATTTGTGTTAAATAATAGTTAATACTTTCATGTTGTTAAATAATTTAGATAAAATGTTAAAAGGGTAAATTCATATGTGTCTATATTGTAAGAAATACTGGGTTGATTTAACTGTATTTACTTCGTTTATTTCATTGTCGCTGTTGTGCTCAGCCCGGAACCAATGTTAGTTGCCTTTGCGCTATTCTGACAGACATAAACAAGACTCTATATTGCAAAGCATGGCCTAAGGTGTGTCACGGACCTCTCTCATGACAAGCGGCCAACGGGGTACTTTTCTTTACATTTGTAATACATTTGTTTATATTTACGCTTTAAGTTATTTCATGTACAGTCATTATTGTAAGCAGACATATTTTTTACTGTTGTTGTACAAACAGTTCTCACATCATTAACGATGGGGGAAGTGTCGAAATAAATGCCAGTATCAAAGAACCGATCCGTGTCTGTCGTGATGACAGCTACACTGTTTCTGTCAAAATTGTCATCATCCTACATGTAGCAGTTTATTCAGTGTTTGGTTTAATGTTGGTAGGACCAAATATTCTGCAATAACAATGATTTCAGGGTTTTACTCCTTTAATAAATAGCCTTAGATATTTCAGATTTGATTAATGCAGTGGAAAATATTTTAGATCATAATGGCAAAGGAGAGAAAGAGACAGGAAATGTTTGTGTTAACAGTTTCATGTGTTTTCTCATTATTAGAAACTGAAATCAGTAACAATAGTTTAACATATTGTAAGTTCACAGCAGTTTCATGAATTTTAAGCTTTCATTTCTATGATGGGATGAGGCTATATGTTCTATTAAATCTTTCTCGTGAATCCATTAAAACTACCACGGTCTGGTGTTTGTTTGATGCTGTTTAATCCTGCTTGTATTAACAGTGATGATGCC
>KV751352.1:341077-366964 GCA_001698575.1 Mola mola
CTAGAAGCAAAACAATACTGTAACATGTAAAATTGAGCTCTTTTCATTAACAGTAGTATTTCTGTTTTTAACCTGTATTCTTGTGACCTAAATGATTAGATCCTTCATAGACAATTAGGAATCCGAATTAATGATTAATTTTTTGGACTTCATTGATTGAATTGGCTCTAATACAAGATTTTATAAATCATTATTGGCAGAACTTGGTTTCAATAGTGTCCTCTACCATTCACACTGACATGAGTTAAATCATCGCAGTGCACGGAGGCTCCATATGCAAAATACCAGATGCAACATCATCTGATCATATGTTGTTTTTCCTGGAGTTGGTTGAGTGACAATATTGCTATACATATAAGCCTGTCCACGAGCTTATTTTCCTTTATCCATCTTAACTCGAAGACTACATTAAGTTTGTCTGTCCTTATGTCATTCATGTACGATAGAATAGTAGTTGTACAACTGCTATAACTGTCTTTTTCTCACTGTATAAATTGCTCTCTGCTGTTTATTTTATTGTGTTGGAATATTTCCATTAAAGAGACAAATTCCTGTTCTGCAAGAATGTGAATGACATTTAGATATTGGATATGTTCTTATATAGTTTGTGATTAATTGAGTTCAGATATTGGATGAATATGTGTTTTCCCAGGTGAAAACGGTGTTGGTGAAAATGCGACAGATCCCTCACAGACCAGTTTGTTGAAAGTGACGACATTACCTCCGCAGACAAATCTGACCCCAGTCAGCCACCAACCACATAGCTACGTAGTTACCACAATTCCATTCGGCCAGCCTGAAAGAGGAAATAGTTCATCCACGGCCTCGTCATCCAGTCAGCATCCAGTATCACAAGACCATAAGCCTCCAACACCAGAGATGCGTACTGAGCCTGACAGCACCCGCCTGCTAACACCAGTTGTTCATCCCGGATCCAGTACCAGCACTGGCACCAGTACAACTGCAGAATCTGTTATTGAGCACACAACTACAACAAGCACACTGGTCCCACAAGAAACCACAACAACACTACTTACTACCACTACCACTACTACTACTACTACTACTACAACTACAACTACAACTAGGACTACTACAACATCTCCAGTAACCACCACAACAGAAGCACCAGCACCACCAACAACAACAATAGCTCCAAGCAGTAGCACCACTGGTACGATTACTACATCCAAATTTGTAGAGAAATCACCTTCACCACCACCATCACCATCATCATCATCATCATCTGCCGTGCCACAGCCAAGTACAGGCATAATGCCACTTCAGACCACTTCACCTGTAGGACCTGCTACCAGAACCGCTCCCAGCACAGGTCCCAGTGGTCACAACGAGCTGGTTACCGTGGGAACAAAAGTTGCGGTGATAGAAGTAGCGGGGGCAGCGCTGACCAGGCAGCTGGTGGACACAGCATCTCTCCTGGCCGTGCTGCTCTTCGGCCTGCTCTTCTTCCTCGTCTCTGTGGCCTTGTTTGTCACACAGGCCTACGAGAGCTACCGGAGGAAGGACTACACTCAGGTGGACTACCTGATTAACGGCATGTACAGCGACTCGGGCGTGTGAGGGGGAGGGTGTACTCAGACTGAAGTGAAGAAGACTGACGGGGATCAGTGTGCTGCTGACAGACAATGCAGGTTGACTAAACTAACACTGAGCTGCGCTGATTCTGAAGCAGTCGCTGACACTTCTGTCTGCCCCAGTCAACACTTTTTTTTTTGGTTATATCAAACTCACCTTGAACAGTGTTTGACAAATATCGAGCAACAGTCACCCTGATGTAATTCCAGTTCTGTAAGCACAAACGTTGCCCTGTTGTTGGCTTCACTGGCTCACAGTCTGCACATTGTTGGTCAGTCCAGCGGTATTTGTTTGGAGGGGGCTTGGACCGATCAGGGTGCCTCCTCTGAGAGACGGAGCTCGGCAGATACCAGATTTGTTGATTGTTTGTCCCCTCAAAAAGTCACAAAATTACTTCATTTCAAGTATGTATGCAGTTTAATTTATCTTAATGCACTTTGTCCCACATTTGGAATAGTCAGTCCTGCTAAGGACCAAAGCATATCTGTGAACACATGTCCAAGATGTTTGTTTATAGTACCATGACTTGAGTTCTTAACTCCAGAGACTCCAGAGACCTTAAAATGACTGGTTGTCAAATTAGTTAGTTCAAATTAGTTCTGTTTGATGAACACGAAGCAGCTAAAGTCAAGCTTTCAAGTCGTCTGAAACATCACATTTTTTGTGATAATGTTTATCAAATGTAATAATTTTGTCTGGTGTAGTGTAACATCAACAGTGTAAAATTTTTCATATATTTGAAAATATCACTGTTAATGTAGTGATGAGGATGATGTTGTGGCTGCAGCATGACATCAGCTAGTCTTCCTGTGATGATGATGATGATGATGATGAAGTTTAGACAAACTGCTTCATTCAGTTCACACTGAGAACTAATCAAATCCGTCATGGTCACCAGTCACACATTTATGAGTTGGATTTGTCACTTTTCACTGACCCCTTCTGCAGTAAAATCCTTTCACTGTACTCCACATCTGGCGAAAAGGAGTGGACACAATTGATGAGAGCATAATCGCCAAGAAAACAGGCTGCCCTTAACTGACTATTTTTTTGAAATATGACTGATGGTATATGCAGACCTTTAATGTGGTGTTAGGAGCATTTCTTTTGTTTTTGTTTACACATTCTGTTTGATTATGCACATGATGAATATTTTGAGAATGTTTGTGTTGGCTGTAAACCCACAGTTACGGTACCTGAGAAGATGCTCCATCATATATAGTACATGGTCCAGGATATTTCAACTCAAAAGCAGGGGAGTGGTTGGCCAGAAACTTTGCAATAATGTAATTGTCCTTTAAAACTTCTCATATTTGAAGTTGAATAACAAGAATTGTCTCACAATGTTCAGGTAGAAAACCTGCATCCTGGCATTTATGTGGATGTTATTTGACCCAAAAGACCCATAAAACCCATCAAACGTCTTCTCAGACAAAGGGAACCCCCTCGTGATGACAGCAGTAGTCCTCTAGCAGGATGATACAGCCTGCTACCCCACAAAAAACTACTCGGTAGCGGTGATGGGAGCAGAGATGCAGAACTTGATCGGTTGACCAGCTTGCCCATTTCCTTCATATACAAATTCAACTCATACAGTCCAGAGCAAGTCCATCCGTGGAGGCTCCTCAGCCTACGCCCTGGTGTTGTCCCCAAGTCTGATCCATGGTGTGGCCTCCATGGCCCTCTTGTTTTCAAGCATTTCCCAAAAATGCTCAGTCAGTACAGCTTGAGCAGCACTCACATTTTTTTTTAATCTTTATGCACAAGAAGAGCTAGGCTAACCTTGTTCTGCTCTTTACAGTAACTTCTCACCTAACTGAGGTTCACAGGAAACAAGACTGTTTCTCAGAAAGTGTATAGTTTTTTTCATTTCAAAGTCTTATGATTTCATTCTGTTTTGCATTTCAGTTTATGTTGATGACATTCCTTCGAATTTTCGGTGTTTACATTTATTTGCACTTTATGCATGGAATCATGGGAATGGGGCCATATTAGAATTCAATATATTTTCTATTTTTGCTCATGGTGAATACAATTAAAATGCTCAGCTATTTTGAATATATTAGATTGTCTGCATTAATCCACTGTTTGGGTCCAGTTCTTGGGTTTATTAGGTCCGTATTCTTCACATAGGTTAACACATGCCTCATATTTTCATGTCTTTTTTAAATGTTTCTCAGTGATGAAATTTTAAGCCATACACACTCTTGTTTTGAATACGTTTTGGAGAAGCTTTATCATTTTTGGAAAGACTGCATTTTATTTTCTGCATCATGTGAGCTAATATTCTGACCGCTTCCTCGTCATTATGCTGTTTTGTAAAATGGTGAAATAGTTCTGTGAGAACATTTTTAAACTCACAGGATCACTTCAGATAGGAATTTATACCATGAGAATGCCCAGGTAACTGTTGTGTGATGAACACCTCATTACAGTCAGATGTTCAAGGCTCAAACATTTTTCTCCACTTCTGGTGCAATATTGTTCTCAATATTTTTGCAGTGTGTTAAGAACAAAAACAAAAACCAGGGGCCACATTCAGAAAGCGTCTCAGCTCAAAGAGTACACAAATTCTTACATTTTAGTTAGTTTGGAGTTAGTTAAAAGTAGATCTGGGTGAAAATACATTTATTAAAGAGCATCCTCAAGAGCTTCTTAGGAGCTACTAGGCAAAATGGGGAAAATGTTAAGATTATTCTTCAGCAGAGGAGAAAATGTGGAAAAAAGGGTTTAGGGTTAGTGTTAGGCAGGGTAAGTGCTCCATGTCGTCAGAGATGCAACTAAAGTGAAAGTGATCACGACCCCAATATCCATCAGCAGGGTGAACGCACCGAGTTTGTGTCTTTTTAAACCACAACCTGAGAGAATGACAAATTTTCTTTATAATGTGCTTTTATCTTCAAATTAAGTATAAAATAATCAGCTCTGCAAGCAAACAGAAATAACTTGTCCCCTCTCCTCACTTCCTCTGAGGCGTTTGTTAGAAGTTTGAGGTAGGAGTGTTTTTGAATATGGTTCGTCTTCGTGCAACGGACTGAATTACAGTTGACTTTTCTCTTCTTCACCAGTATTGTCCTCTGAGGGTTCAGTCTGATGAAGTGTTGATGAAGCACTTAATTGTGTGGAGGAGCCAATGGAACATGAAGCCATTATGAGCTTGAGAGAGCAGTGGAGGAATGTTTGTGTTTTTGTGTGATTCTGCAGGTTTCAATGAGTCCTGATCCTCAGTTTCATTAATGTTAATGTGTTAAAAGTCAATGTCAAACAATAATCATTTTTTTTTTTTTTTTTTTTTTTTTTTTGGAGATCTAAAAAAATTCAGAGAGCATTCAACATTCAGAGTTCTTGTTCAGTCATTTTCTCATATATTTGTCTGTTTAAGCTGTTAGTTAAAAAAACCCCCAAAACCTTTTATGCCATTATCTCATGAACCCATCATGTTTTTTTGATCAAAATGAGAACTTTTGCTTCAAGAAAACAAGAGGTTTATCAGCATACAGAGGAAAATAGATCTTTGATTTGAAAGAAGATGTATGTTATTTTTGTTATTGATGTCAAATCTGCATAGAGTGATTAAAAAATTCAGGTAAAGAAAGGAAACGGTTTTCTCCTGAATGACCAAAACAATGAAGTTTTCTGTCCTGATATATTGAACTGATGATGTTAGGAGACGTATATTGCTTAATAATTGGCACTCTAGCTTTTGATACATATTTTTATGGTTTCATTTGTAACTTCTTTCTGCTGATGTAGCAATTGTTTTAATGGCATCAGTGAGAAGGAAAGCATCCCGACTCTGACACTCAGTGACATGTGATGTTTGGTGTTTCGTCTCATAAGTTCTTCAGTAGTGATCGCGGCTCAGTTATCCTGATCTGCCTGTCACCGGGCTTCTAGTTTGAACCGACATGATGATTGGATGAGTTTTTCCACGTGACATGTAGAATGTATGACCGTGCGACACGAGTGGTGTAACTGTGTTTGTTACGTCAGCAGATGTGTTTCAAGACGATGGGTTTGTCAATGCAGTGTAGAGATTCTGATGTCAGGCTGTTCTGTGCTGTTAACCTGTGGTCGGGATGATGTCATCGGTGATGTGTGCAAAATGTTAAATGATGAAAGAAGACTTTGTGCCAACTCAGCCTTGTACAAATGCACTTTGAAAAGATGTTTTTACAGACTGAATAAAAGATTTAACAGAGGACCAACTGAATGTTGTGTTGATCCTGTGGGAAGTTCTTTCCTTACAAACAGAGCAGTGATTTATAAAAGCTGCTGTGCAGACAGACGCTTACTGTATTTCACCAGCTGTTAAGCACATCCACGTGGCTAAAAAGCCTTGCAATGTGTAACTTTATGTGTAATAAATAGAATAAATGAGGTTACATTTTTGATTTAAAGAAATAATTTTCCATTATGTTGTACTTTTATTTTACTTGTTTGAGATGCAATAGTGTAATAAAAACCTTCAAAATGTCGAGTGAACTACCGAGGATGGATGAAGTTGAACTGTGACTGTGAGGCCAGCAGAGGGCAGTGTTCCAGTCAGACAGCAGGATTACGTCACAAAGCTGAAGTTCAGCACACCTGTCGAAGCTACTGTGAGCTGCTCCTTCTTCGTGTCTGTTAATACTTACATATTAAGGAAAGGAAAAAGCAGAAAACGCCTCACAATGTAGGACAACTTGCATCCAGGTGGGTGGTGCTGTTGGCCTGTTGTTGGATTGCTCCACTGCTGTGGTCCACCCTGAAATACAACTGTTCAGTTTATGTCTTATCTTCAGTGCCGTAACTTCAACAATCCTGTCATCATCAGGTCATAAACTGAATCAAAAAGAAGCTTAATCATCTGGTGCATTGTCCCACATTAAAAACAGATACTTTTTTTGTATTTTCCCGATATTTATTGACAAAAGCAAGATGAACAGCAACACTGGCTGTCTGTAAGGCATTGAATCAATCAGAAAAGTACAAATGTGTTGATCTAGTATTTGAAGGTGCAGTAAATTCCACAGATGATGCACGGCGGACAGTTTTCAGACGTTGTTCTCAGGTGGAGTGGGAAATTTCCGGTGTTGTGGTCCAGCTGGCAGACAGGTGCTGAGGGCTGAACAGAAGCAGGGAAGAGGTGGAGACCAACCCTAAAACTTCTACAACTTCTGTTTTTTCTCTCCTTTCATTCTCTGTGTGTGCTAACCGCTCTGTAATTACACCAGCTGCCTGAAGCTCCGGGTCTTTTCAACCCGTCTCTCTTTCTCTCTCCCCTCTCACCGCTGTTTTATCTCCCTCTCCTCCACTGAAATTCTTTTAACACTCCCTCTCCTCCCTAACCGCTGTTTCTTCCCTCCCAAACAGTGTAGCACCTGCTGGTGGCCACATCTCTGGGCCAACAGGGGGAAGTCCTCAGTTAACTCCCTGCTTATCACTGTCTGTCCTAATTCCTAAGATTCCTTTTAAATCAAAAGGGAACTGAAGTGTTTCACCTACACAAGAGACCTTTTGCTGTGCTCATTTTCATGATATATTGAAATGAAGAAAGTTAGTAAAGCTTCCGACACTGTGACACAATAATAGCACATAGGCTCCTCATCTTCATCAGATACTCTCCTCATGACACAGACTGGATCATGACAGATCAAAAACCTGGACCACATGCTCACATTAACCAGGATCTCAGAGTTCAACATGCAGGATATCTTTCGGTTATCTGGCTTCACTTAATCTGGAAATCAACTGGGCACACAGAGCTGGGTATCAACTTGATTAGTCAAACCAGGATTTCCCAAAGTATCCACTCACATAAAGAGGCAGCGTTTACTGCCAATGATACATCCCAGACAAGACCAGTCTGCAGGAAGCAGAAGTTCTCATGGTGATGAGCCCTGATAAAAAGTGAGGCAGCTAAAGTTACCTTGTTTACCTGCTTCGTATTTCTGATGTTTAGAAAACGATTATTGTGTTTAATCAAAATGCAGCATCCCACCACCAAACAGTTCCCTGGCTCTGCTCAAAGCACCCCAGGTTAATCAACACTGGCCCAAGGATTTAACGGTACACTAAACCTGTGAGGTTTAGTGCCACCTTGTGGGGTGGCTGCAGATTGCAGAGTGTCTGGGTCGTCCATCCTGGGCTACTATTGATACATCAGTTTACAGTTTTTATCGGGGGGACTTTGGGCATCTGGCTTTTGGCTTAATTTTTATACAGTGTGAGGAATTTGAGGCATATCATCTATCTTTATATCTATCTTTATAGGGCAACTATTTGAACCTTTAGCAACAGAAAAGGGCCGGCCTGAGCCTGCTTGAACTCTAATCTTCTTTAAAAGGAAAGTTTAGTCTGAACCTGTCGGGTCAGTATGTGACCTAACAGTGTGTAACTGTGTAAAATTCTGTGATTTTTCTCTGGTCCTGGACAGATGAAGCAGACTACAGGTGTAAAACACCGATGCTCTGCAGCCGAGACATGGTTTTGCAAACCAGCTCCAAGCACGTCCTTGTTGGCTCAGATCTTTTTCCCCTTCAGTAGTCCTGTATTGAATGAATGATGCACAATCCTGAGAACAAACTGAAGAGGGGTATATGTGGGGGGGTGAAGCACAGGGACAATAGAAAAAGCTTGGGAGGCTATTGTGAGCGAGGGCGCTGCCTGGCTGTCGTTAACTACAGTTCACAGCTAGTCTGTGAACTAACAAGCTCTGCAGGAGTCTACACACTGTCGACGTGTCGAGGACACTGATCTCTGTAAAGTTCTGTGGACTACCTGAGGTTCCCACACTTCTCTTTTCTGATGAGTCTACCCTTAAAGAGTCAGGGAGGGTTGGAGCTCGGAGGTGGATCACATGTCTCCCTCAGAATTTGGATATATGGAGAGAACTGTCCAAAACTTACCATCAGGGCTCTGAAAGGTCAATGAGGCAGAGGGTTAGCAGACCTGGACCTGGACAGTAGGATCAAGTTTCAATCAGAAGGTTCCCACGTGCAGCAGGCAAAAATTCACCCTCAGTCTGCAGCCAAAGCTCTAACTGCTGCTTACAGCATGTCTTCACCTGAAGCATCAAGTGACAGTGATACACGACAGAATATTTGCTTATAGCCTCTGCAATAGAAACACCTGAGTGCAGACTCATTGTATCTCTTATATTTATACCCCACATGTTTAACTAACTGGTTTAACTTTGTACTGCATGAGAGAGTCATGAGAGCACTGAAACTTAAAACAGGTGAAACCCAAGTAAAATGAAGAAAGCATCAATTTGTCAACACAAGCTAAAAATTCTTACAATACAACCAAACGATGACACCCAGTGCATACAGGTGACAACAGATATTAATGTTTCTACCGGACATTAAGAAATGGACATATGGGAGTGTTTTTTTTTTGTGCACATTTGTGACTGTTACAGTTACTGAAGTCGGCAACTCATCAGCTATAGTAAAATGTCAGCTTTTTTTATTTTAATATTGTGATGGCTATCTGTGCTTTTGGGCTATTATTTGAATTGATAACTGGGTAATAGAAAATATGTAAAGGCCAGGCTAACAACAGATATCTGCTACTGACTAATATCAGACTCCTGCTATCCCAATGTTAAATAAAGATTAAAAAAAAAAGTAAGACGTATCCTGCATGTCCATCACGTTTTGTAGTGTTTCTCTGTTTGCCCATCTTTTGGCTATTTGCACATGTTTTCTTGAGCTACAGTGTGTTGAGCCCTCGCAACTACCACAGTCCCCTTATTTCTCTTATTAAACCCTAGTTGATCCTCACAAGTAGCTGTCATCCACAGACTTCTACTGAGGCTGGTGGTGACAGAGCGAGGCTGACAGCAGGCTATGAAGGCTTTTCAATCACTGAGCTTTATAAAAGTAATTCTGACAAAAAGCCACTATCCAAGATGAAACAATAAAGATCGAGGAATACATCAGGAAGATGGCCCAGAATGATGACCTGCTAAGTGAATGCTTCAGGTTGCAGAAACCCAGCGAGGAGAAGGAAGAAGAAGAGAGACCATCATGGATGGACAAGCTCCTTCACGGGATGTATAACCGACAGCTGGAGGAAGTGGCTGAAAAATATCCAGCGGCTGGAGAAGGCTGGTCTCAGGGACAGCACAGAGGAACTGATCATGGCAGCACAAGAACAGGCCTTGAACACAAGATCAATTGAGGCCGGGGTCTACCACACCAGACAGGACCCAAGGTGCAGATTTTGCAAAGATGCCCCTGAGACAGTGCAGCACATAACAGCAGGGTGCAAGATGCAGGCAGGTAAGGCAAACTTGGAGCATCACAACCATGTGGCCCGGCAATGTATAGAGAAACAACTGTGCCGAGTATGGGCTGGAGGTTCCAGGATCAAAGTGGACAACGCCCCCAAAGGTGTTTGAGAACGACCGAGCCAAGATCCTTTGGGACTTCCAGATCCAGACTGATAAGATGGTGGTGGCTAATCAACTGGACATCGTGGTGGTCGACAAACAGGAGAAGAAGACGGTAGTGGTAGATGTTGCAATCCCAAGTAAGAGCAACATTGGGAAGAAGGAACACGAGAAGCTCGAGAAATAGTCAGGGCTGAAAAAGGAGCTGGAAAGGATGTGGGGACTAAAGGCATCAGTGGTACCAGTGGTGATAGGAGCACTCCGGGCTGTAACCCCCAAACTGGGAGAGTGGCTCCAACAAATCCCAGGAATAACACCTGAGACCTCAGTCCAGAAGAGCGACATCCTAGGAACAGCTAAGATCCTGCGCAGGACCCTCAGGCTCCCAGGCCTCCGGTAGAGGACCCGAGCTTGAAGGAGACACAAGACCGCCCACAGAGGGCAAGTGGTGAATTTTTGTAGACAGAGAGAGATAGAGTGAGAGAACATTTTTGAGATTAATCCTCACCAGATGTTAAGATATGCAAATTAATTCAGCTTTGATATCTATCAGATTAGCATAACGACACCACGTTTCTTCGGTTGCTTCTGGAATACCACCCAGGAGGCCCTCTTCTTCATGTCAGCCCTGACAGAGACAAACCTGCTGGCTGTGACAGTGTTCCTCCTTTACTCTGTTACATGCAGAAAAGCTGTGACAGCAGTTTAGATCAGCAGCTCTGATCTGAGGGGAGGCCTGCTGCAGGTTATGCACACCTTGCGGGGCGGAGGGCTCTCATGTTCTGTTGTCTCCAAGTGAGAGGCTGACAGAAGTGAAGATCAGTCATTTCCAGGAGCACACACAGTTGTCAACACAACACAACACAAACATGTTGGACTGGAGAGAACGTAGTGTAAGGGTAGTAAATGCGCAGCTTGTATTTTGGGTGAAAGTAAAACATGTCTTTAAAGTCAGTCTGGCCTTACCACATAGCGTCTAAACAAGTTACCATTATGTGTGTTAGCCATTTGTGTCATTTAACACCACATTTGACAATTTCTCGTGAATATTTTGGTGGAAATAGTGTACCAATGTCAAATGATGTAGTATAAACGCCTGGAAAGGTTAGGGTGGTATTTGAATCCAACAGGGAATGCCCGTTCGCATCATTCATGTCCTTAAACTAAGTAGGTTTTTGAATGTATGTCACATGAGTAATCATTATTAAATTGATTTTACCTAAATTATGACAATTTTCCCAAACTTAGCAAGGTAATTTGTTAACAACAAAAGTCACCTGATGTTGATTCCTGCATGTTTAGAACCATGAACTGTGTGTATGATTTGCTGTGAAAACTTATGTGCAATGCTTATGTGTTCTCTTTTGAATGACCAGCCACAACACTGATCCTGCAGCCAACACAGCTGCAAACATGAGCAATTACTGTGCGTGTACAAACCCCTGTCAGCCTCACACGTGTGTACATTACAACTGCTTCAAATATGTTACCGTGTCGACTTACTTTGGTTAAAGGTGGATTTTGGTGTTTTTCAACCCGAACCCTATTCCTTCAACTTTGACAGGCTAAAACACAAAATAAATCATTTTTTAAAAATAATTACTCCAGTAGGCAGTAAGTAGGACCAATTGGCTTGACGAGGTTATACACTGCAACGGCATGGGGCAGAATGTACGGGAACTTCCAACACTGAAATCTTGTTAGAACTCTCATGAACAGAAACTTAAAAAAAAAAGAAGGATAAAAGAGTATATTATTTCTGATATCATCCTCCGAAGGAACTGGTTTGAAATTATTATATTAAATTTACATCTTTCAAAGAAGCCTATCAGACTTGGATGCAGTATTACCTAGCAGATAGATAGATATATAGACGATGGATGTGTACTGAGCAGTAAAATGAGTAAAGGTTTCTCCAACACATCTCACAATGAGCTGTCCTGGTTTGGAGAATGGACCACATGTCCACATGGTGCACAGGGCAGCAGGAAGTGCGTCATCTTCATCTGAAATACATTCTTCCTCTACGTTCACCAGGAGCAGACTCAGTTGGCAGGACGACACCAAGCAAACAAGCAAACATGTTGGACTGAAGAAACTGTACTTACAGTACAGGTACCCGTGCTGGTACTAAAGTCAGGGCTAATTTATGTCTGTGGCCATTTGTGTCTGATGGGGTTTAGAATCATCAGGCTTCCTCTGCCATTGCTGAAATTGTTTACAGCATAATTTTCCACAAGTCTTTTGAAAACATTTTTTGGGCATTAAGTGCAGCACAACAAGAGGAGTGCACTGCGATCAGACATTATCACCTTCTGACTAACAGTGATCATCAAAGCCTTGACAACATCGTGTTTAAATTGTCGTTTTTCACCATTTCAAGCTAGTATCTTCACATTGTTAAAACATTTCAGAGTGGATGATTTCCAGAAAGATCAGTAATTATGATATATCAGTGACTTTTCATTGTCCCTACTCATGAGACATTCAATATGCCACCGCCAAACATCGATATTTTGAAAATAAATAACTAAAACTAAAACAATAAATGAATGCAGTGTTTACTATTTTATAGAGAGTATTTTGATTCAAAGTAAAAATTGATTATAATTGCTTACATTATTGATTATATTCGATGACAATGATTATTGCTGGCTTCCAGGGCCCCCCTGGCTTTCCCCTTCCCCAACCCCCGCATGGGCGGCCATACTTACTGCATCCACGTGAAAGTCTTATAAAACAGCCCAACTTCCAATAAGAGAATAATCCTGAAACAATTAGTAAATTGAGAGGTATTGTCATTTTTTTTATGTGGAGACCTTTTATGGTTCTAGCTTTACATTTATGAATTTGTAGTTGCTTTACTTTCTAATCATTTTGATCTTTTATTTCAGTTCAGAGAAATTTGGAGGTTTGCTCTCGCTACAAGAGGAAACATACACTGTGGACAAGCCACTTGGAGCTCCACCTCAGCCGACTATGACAATCTGAATCTGATTTAACAGTCACATCAGACTGTATTTTACTCTAAATACGTTTCCCTGTTTAAATTGACATTTTATTTAAGTAACATTTGGAATGTGGGAATTTGAATTGCACAAGAGTTCAGTCATTTAAGTGAAGATTCTGAAAGCTACGTCCAGTATTATTTTACGTCAGTATTTATAATTTTCATCAAAAATTGGTGATTTAAAATAATGATACAACACTGGAGAGCAGAAGGGTTCCAATTCAGACACTGGAATACAGAACTGATGCATTAAGCGACCTTTAATGAACTTAAAGTTGTAGACACAAATACTAGGCTTGGTGCACCTGTGGTTCTGCAGGCACAAACATTGATCAACCTGCTGCAGATGGATTTTTATGGGTGTATACTGATTACATATCACAAATTAGTTGGAAGTTTTGAATGCTAACCGTCTCTGCAGATAAGAGTGTTCCTTTGTAATGTAATCCTGCACAATCCTTTGTGCCTTCTGTTTTTAATACTAATCCAGAGATATAACACAAATCTGAGGTGTGGTATACACGATACAACAGTGACTCCAATATGACAACACAAAGACAATTGGAGTTATAAAAGTTTATGGTTAAACTATATCTTTCAGCATTGAGGAGAAAAAGCAATCAGAACCATAAAAAGAAAACAATCATTAATCACCGTTATCTGAAGAATCATTTTATTCCATAAAAATATACAGTTATCTTATTTTAAAGGATTTAAACTTTTTCTAAACTCTTTTCTTAAAACTTTGATGTCCAGCTGTAAATCAATTATCAGATCCATAACGTGTAAAATGCAAATAACTATAATCTTATGAACAATGCATCATTTGGCCTACTTCACTTCGTCTCTATGTGCTGTGTATAGACTCTGTGTGTGTGTGTGTGTGTGTGTGTGTGTGTGTGTGTGTGTGTGCGCACAGCATATGCCATTGTTCAGTGAGTTCTGTCTGGCCTGATTGTCCTCATGTGATATTGTTGCTGGCATTGTTTAAGCCAGTCAGTGTGTTCGGAGCTCCTGTGTAACTCGATGGCCATTATGCTGTTGAGGCCACGTCAGATCGATTGAAGCGTAGGGGAAACAAAGAGACAGCACAGCCTTGCTTGAGCCGTGGGGTACCGTGCTGGGAAAAAAGAACGATGACAGCTACAAGGAAACCAGAATGCTCGGGCTGGTTGGGTGGAGAGATCATATCTTTGAGCTGCGAGTGCAGAGTTTTGTGACATCCATACAAAGACAGACATCTGCATAACCAACTCTATACATTTTAATACCCACGATAATTTGTGAATTCCAAAACAAAACAGCAAGAACAAATATAGGAAAAATATGCTGAAGCAATATGATTTTGTACTGAAGAAGGAAAATCAAATTTTTAAAGATCCCTTACAATTAAAATCGTGCTTTAGACCTAGTTAACATGGCCACGTGGTGATATTATGTGCTACGACACACATCAAGACTGAAAAAAGAAGGCAAAATCGTGGCTGAGGATTCCTGCTTTCATTTTGCAATCTACCAATGACAGTCTTCAATAAACTAATTCAGACGGACTGGGTCTTTTATGTCAAAAGCCTAAGGAACCAATCCTGACAACAAGTGGGGGTGGGGCTTAACGATGTAGAAACAAAATTTATAATTACGATATATCAACTTGTAGGTGACCTTGTATAAGTAGCTTCTTGTCTTCTTCCTGGTAATCTGTGTTTGATTCAAACATGTTTGGTTGAATTACTCCAGTGTTAGAAGTTGCCACTGTGCAGCGTATAGTAGACTAGTTTAAAAGTCCAAAGATGACAGAGCAGGTAAGATCTGGCTCACTCTTGCTGCAGATGAGGGGAGAGCGGTGAACAGGGACAGAGGCTAAATAATTACATCCAAGCCATTATAAAGCCACAATGAGCAAACATATAGTTTTTAAGGGTTTAATCAATGGCTGGAGCATTGACATTATTATGGTTTTTAATTATATTTCTTTATGATGTTGAGAACAAACTATTTTTGTTGGCGACTAGGATCAAAGTGATGTCGGAGTAATGTTTGTCACATCAGGTGAGTTATATACTATGTGGTGGTGATGGAAGCTTGGTGAGGTGGTAACTAATTGCAGAGCTAGTTGTTGAACTGTGACTGGTGAGCTATCAAACATGCTAATCAGCCAGAAGCATGAAACCAGTCACTATTGCTCTCCATGCTGGCTTGCTAGCTGACCACCACTTAACTATGTAGGGGACATAACTGTCCATATAACCGTGTTCATTTATGGAAAAAACAAAGAGACCAACAGGAAATATAAATCTTTATTTCATCCTTTATTTATACAGGAGGGACCAGTTGAAACACAAGATCTCTTCTTCGACGGTGTCTTTGTCCAAAATGGAAAAATCCATCAGCGCCACCAGGACAATGAATGCAATGAGAGATCTGAACACCAAGAACACTGGTTAAAGTGATCTGAACACTCTTTAATGAGCGGCTTCCTTTGGTTCCCACATGAAGGGTACATTAAAGACATTTCATCTCAATGAGTCATCTGATGTCAACAATTTCAAATTGCATTAAGTCTTGCTTTTACAGTTGACGTTTTGACATGAAGGTGATCTTATCAGAAACTAGGACAGTGTGTGTTCTATTTGTGTGTCTTTTAATGGACCTTGAGTTTAATAATACATTTTTTGTGAATGAGCATAAAAAATACCAGGATGCTGACTGAATCAGCTAACTGGAAGTCAATTGCACAATGAGCAGTAAATTCAGACCTTTATTAATCAACGTTTTGAGTGAGATATGGAGTCGTACAACAACCAGTCTCACATTATGTTGGAGAACACTTCTTTCATTACACTTTTGGTTGATTTAGTCTATAAATTTTACATCCTGACCACAGACACAATTGTTGGATACAGAGTGATATAATTGATTTAATCAACTAATTTTTGATGATAATTTTACATCAGAATCTTTCAATCATTACTATGGGGAAAAAATGTGTGATGTGTAATACCAAGAAGCGAGGCTACTTCTCACCAGGCCATGTCAAAATGTTGGACTCCATGAGAATGTTTACTTTGGCCCTGTTGATACATATTTGCAAACACTTCATTGATATGAACTGATTTTGAACAAAAAGCTGATTCTTGCTATTTAAAGTATTTAATGTAATTTTAAAAAAACTATCTGTGAAATATAAAAACTCATTACAGCCACTGCAACAATGATAAAGTTGATGATGCCCTCGGTGGCATCTGAGAAGACGAAGAAGAAAAAGTGTGTCTGAGCAGCTTGGCGTCCTCAGTGGGTGGCATGGCCCGCTTCATCATCAGCTGAATAATGTCAGAAAATTAATGGGCCTTATCAAGCATGTCTCACAACATTGTGATATTGGATTGGTCCCCTCCCTAAGACACACCACACACACACACACACACACACACACACACACACACTACACACCACACAAATACACACACACACACACAGTTATGGGGTCATTATTGCACTTTATAAAAAGTGACAGGTTGAGTTTATGATATTATTATCACAGTTGTTGTTGTTGTTGTTGTTGTTATTATTTAGCATAAACAATTAGCCAGATTACTTCTCTGTTAAGGGACCAAATATTCCAATATAATTTTTGGAAATTGTTGGAGGGCTGTTGTGAGGTCAGTGTGGCTTCGGTAGATGAACAAGTCCAGACTGTATTTTTTGGCTGTGGAGGTGTCACCTCCATCTGCCTTGCTTGGTTGGTTGTTGTTTTAATTCGTTAGTTGGTGGGTCGGTTTGTTGGTTGGTTGCCTTTCAGTCTGCCTCCACAAGTGGATAAAGACCCCACATAAAAGCTTGTTGTCATCAGTTGTAATTATGACAAAACACAGCTGTCTCATCTGATAATGTTAAAGCTTGATACAGAACCCTTAACTGCAAAGTGGGGAAACTCCATTTCCTACAATGCTTTTTACAAATTAACAGGATAGCATATGTGGGCTCACCCTTCTGTCACAGGATAAAGATGTAGAATCCAAGATGGATTAAAAATATTTAACTGTCAAGTTTGCGGCCAAAAAGAAAAGGAAAATGACTTTAACCGAATCCATCATTTTCCCACTGAAACATCTCAGAAAGAGATGGGAAGTATTATCATGGGATATTTTTGTTTTTTTTCTCCTTTTAAAAGTACAGATGAGCCTGGACAGTACACACATGATGCTTTATTATTCTAGCAAATTTGTTCAACAGGCAGACCTGAAAAACTACTATATCAATTTCCATGAAATCTTCATAAAAGATATGTCTTGCCCCAACCCACAACTGATAATATTTTGGTAGGCAAAGGTCAAATGTCACAACTTTTTGGGCAACAACTCCAGACAGAATTTTTAGAAAAAGTTCCAGCTGGTGTCATTTAGTAGCTGTTAGCGCTGAATACAAATGATTAACTTTTTGCATTTTAGGGCAACGCTCAAACACATTTTTGAACATATCTCCAGAAGGAATTGCCGAAAATTTTCACTAATGTCATTTTGTAAATAAATCCAGGGTCCATCACATAGCCAGAACTTATTGTCTGTGCGGTTCATGTGTCACCCATCAGGTGGCGCCAACATGTGCTCTTTTTGGAGCAGCATAGCCGATTTAATGATGAAAAGCCATTGGTTTTACAGTTGATTTGTTGTCTTTGAAAATAGTGAAAAGTGATAAATTAGCTAAATGCACATAAGAAATGCTGTATTGTTCTATTTGCTGTAAATGTCCGTAGATTATGCATGCAATAGAGCTAGAATATATACAGTATGTGCTTGTGCTCGTATTTCAAGCATGTCCACTTGAGCAAGGCCCTGCACGTCATGATTTCCCTGGTTGCACAGTACAATGTTGTTGCCATATCAACCAACGGAAACAGTGTGTGTCCTGTACTGACTGTACTGTCATGAGCTGAATGTAGACTCTGTCCCTCACGTCTGAGCTGCCTTTGAGGATGTGACCCTATAGAGTTCAGCATATGGCTCTAGTCAAATGAGAGGGGAATCATTACACCGAGACAGGCGGGGCATAATTGAACAGACGGCACAGATTTGTATTCATAGATACAGCGATGAGCGAGGTTGATGAGGCCACGAGGTCTGCTGTGTGCTGAGAGACAAAGGCAGCACCTGCTGTCAGAGTGTCAGCACTGATCATTACTTCATCGCTTAGCAGCACTCACTGTACATTTTTATTGTTGCTGTCATGATTATTGAAGTAAAAGTTCAACAGTTGGTGTTAAACAACACAACCTTTTCTTCTGAGAGTGAGACTGATACTAAAATCACATCTGTGTGTTACAGAGCTGGAGTCAGGATAAAGACAGGCAGCTTCTGTCTACAGGTAAAAAAAGCATGTTGCTTGTTTACTTTTTGCAGTTTGTGGTTTTCTGAAGGGTGACAGAATTATTTCTGTGTACAGTAATGTGGCTGCTTGTTAAAATGTGTTTTCAGAAACTATCAAAAAATACGTCATCGCAGAGCATCAAATACTGCCTCAAACTCCTCAGCCTTGTCCAGACAATGGAGGTAGAAAATATTTACTGAAAGTGTTTTTGATGATTTCCTGGATTGAAGTTAAGATTGTTAACCAACACTCAATCAGCACCATCCCTAATGGCCTCCTCAGTGTATTGTTTTCAGGTGCTGAGTTGTAGGAAGATTCCTGTGACATCAGAAAGGTTACCTGGTGTCCCTCATCACCTGTACCGTTCTCTCTCTGCTGGACTCCTCAGGGAAGCAACTATCTGAGAATGTTCTTGGGTATGAGAGATGTCAACACACAGCAACTAAAGAAAATGGACAAAACGGCACATTTAGAGAACAAGTTCACTGCAAATGCTCACAACAGAACCCAGTAAAGAAGCAAGCTGTAACACAGTCAGTGATCTATATGGATGTCCTCAGGGACAATAAAAACTAATGGATACACTTGTCTTGTGACAATTTGAACTCTCAAAGTTATTAACGTAGGGTACTTGTCCATGGTGTAAAAATAAAAACCTTTTTTCCCTCATTATTTTAATATAATAATAACTCTGTGTGCAAAATGCAAAGGATACTTTTACAACAGGAACACTTGACTCATACCTTTGATATATTGACGCGAAGAGGATCTTTCCTTGGCTGTATCACTCTCCTACACTTGAACGTTTTTGTTTTCTGCTGCATAAATTAGAATGCACCTGATCAACACTGGCTGGACTCTGCTGGACAATGGATCTTTAATAATAAATGCTTCTAAATTTACTGACAACCTACATTTTTTCCCAAATTAATAAATGAAAAGGACTTCCTGGTCATTTATAGTCATTTGTAGGTTGTACTGTGCCATTTTCCCTGCACTCACATATCTGTATTGGTGTATTTTGTATGTGTATGCATTAGAGCCTAAGAAAGTGATAGAGCTAGGATGAAAAATACTGAAGTTTTCTTTTTAATAATGATAACTCATTAAGAGTTTGGACCTCCTCTACATGTAAAGTATCACAAGCTAACTTTTGTTTTGATTTGATGCTGAAGTGCCTAAAAGGCTTTAGTGAGTCAGAGGCCTTATTCAACCAGAAGGGCAATTCTGATCACCAAGTAATAATATCTCATCAGAGTGAAAATTCGATCAACCATAACTGATGATTGCAAGAGTACTACAAAGTAGAACCAAGTTCGCTGGACCGCACTCTGTAATTCATCATCGCAGGGCTGACATATAGAGACAACCAACCATCCACACTCACATTCACACCTACGGGCAATTTAGAGTGACCAATTAACCTACTAACCCTCAGTTTGCATGTTTTTGGACTGTGGGAGGAAGCCGGAGTACCCGGAGAGAACCCACGCAGGTTAATACTTCATGTGGAAGTTAAATGAAAACAGACTTAAAGATTAGCCTAAAGCCCCCACTCTGTTTAGTAGCCTAAGCAGCTTGGGCATAGTTAGCTTTGTGTACAGCTGGGTTTTGTTTTGTTTTATAATATTTAATGCTTTTTTTTAATTAAGTCTCACATAGGTCAGCCAAGTCTACACTGATGACACTGATGATACTGATGATCCGTACACAAAAATAATCTGATATTTCTGAAACTAAATTTGAGTCAAAGATCCCACTCTGTCCTCTGTCTGTCAATCTCTGCATATGATTCAGGTTTAATACCATCTGTCAGACACTTATTAATCCAACCAGACACACAGAAACACACACACACACACACACACACACACACACACAGCGTAGAGCAGGAAATGAACCCCCGTTCAGCCCTGGTTCAGTGGAGAACGATAAAAGTGATTCTCCTCCACATTACATGCCACAAGCCCGGCTGGTTGCCAGGCAGGCAGCTGGCATCAGCTGGCATCATTGTCTGTGTATGTGGTGAGAGGAGGAGGCTTGATAGGCTCTTTCTTCTCCGTCCTCTCAGCGTTCAGCTGCTCCACACGTCTGTGTTGACACAACAAAGAGTGGGGCTCACACAGGGAGCCGTCGGCCTGAAGAGAAACACCACATTCATTAGCTAATAGCTGCCAAGAGCCACAGAGAGCCTTGACTGTCCTGAGACTAACCGTCAAAGATTATGTTTTTACAATTTTTATTTATTACAAGGGACTCAAGTCCGTCATTTCGGATCCAATACAATTTCACAGTAATGTTGACATCCGAATGAATCATGTCTTGAGGCCATTTGTGTATCAGCAGATTTTGGCCATTGTCAGTTGTATTGCAGAAACATGGCGGTACAACATGCTTGAAGTGGACCCATGCCCTCTGAAGTTAGTGTAAGTAGTGTAAGTTGGTGTAAATTGCTTGTTTGTTTGTGTGTTTGTTGACAGGATTAGACAAAAACTACTGCATCAAAATGTTGCCAGAGTCAGTTCTTGACCTAACTTAGACCCAGTTAAATTCTGAATTCAATCCAGAGCCAGAATTTTTTTAAAGGAACACTGGGAAACGAGAGGCACTTTTTGATCTTCAAGCTAAGGAGTATAAAAAAATAGCGTAAACCACCTACCAAATGAAAAGACAAAATTATGATGAGATATTATAACGACATACAGAATGCCACCATTAAAGACATTTCGATTTGTATTAATAATGTTGGAACTACTGCATATAGCCACATGAAATCCTAGACTGAGGGTCTGAGGAACAAGGACTATAAATATGACACTTTTAAACATAACTTTGTGTTGAAAGCCTTTTTTCAGGCTGACATGACATGTTGGGGGTTGTTTAGCTTTGGCCGAGGTTCGCGATCTTGGATTAGCCTTGCTTGAACTTGTATGTACTTCATAATGTCAAGTATGTTGTTAACACAGGATAAATAATCAACTGTTCAACAGTCAAACTTTTGGATAATATTAAAATCCTCATTATAATGATACTACTAGTGCACACACAGTTGTTTTAACTTACAGTAAGACAGACCTGGTTTTGGTGAATTGTGTCCAATGATTTTATTGAATTATAATAGAATTTTGATTAATGTTGAATTATTTATAATTAAATAATACCAGTTGTTAATAACTGGCTAACAAACGCAAACCTTCACAACAAATTCAGCTTCTTCTCGCAGAGGCTGCTCATACTCCATCCCTGATCCATTCAAAGGTGGCTGCTCAGACATTAGTTCGCGGTGTGTTACCACACAATGTAGTATTTCAACTGACACCGGTGCCAGTTCTGACAAGACAACCAATAATTTCAAGGTTTTGCATTTCAGGCACCTCGCTGTTACATCATGTCGCAGTTTTGTTCCATTTAGAAGCTGCACTTAATGCTTGTTCTTCATGCCTTCATGCAATTTGTTGATTTGCTCAGCGTGTGTTTATTTCGCAATTTTCTCTTTTTCTTTTTACTTTTCTTTGTTTTGCTTCTGTTATGATTTGGTCGGCTGCAGAGTTAGATGGTTCTTCTTTTGTCTGATAAATGTGACACCATCTGGATTTTGTACAGGTTATTTTGTACACGTGTATAATGGCTGCATCAGCTCCAGCTATGAAGACATGTCCTATGGAAAAATGTAGTGAGTAAAAGAAGGAAGATTTAATCAAATTAGTTTAAATGTTAAGATTTGAGTAAATGTACTTAATTACAGCAAATGGTCACATAATTTCCATCAGACCTGTATGGAGTCATTTCATTCTGCATTATTCTGCTTCCTGTTTTCTTGGAAAACTTTTGAGACACACATATTCATTGAACTAGACACATTCTATAGTCTTCCTGCAGCAGTTGGTGAAAACAAAAGTGAAAGAAACTGGATGGCTGTAAACCGCAAGAACTGGTTTATTGTATCTACTATATGCTATGTATGTTTGTCATTGTGAGTTCAGTTTTGTTGTATATATGGATCCTTTACTGTTAATGCAAAGAATCAGCAAGTTAGTGTCTCTGTAACCTCTATTATATGGGCGAGACCCACTTCTTCTGAACACATTTCCACACCCACACACTTCTCAGATCTTCCCTCCCTTTAACACTCCGTGTGGGTGTGCAGCATATCTGTGCACACTGATAAAAACTATTTTCAGATAACTGCATGCGTAACACATACAGTTATGCATGCAGTACATACAGTAGATGCATTTATGTACTGTACTGTGTAATTGTAAGAGATGTTAAAGCAAAAGCGGAAACCCATAAAATACAAACAAATGTAAAAAAACAAAACAAATATATTGTAGGGTTTTATTTTGTGTGGTCACAGATTTTTATGATGTATTGTGGTTCATGTTTCAAAAATGCCATGTGACTGGAGGATAAATGTGGATCGAGGAAAGAAAAAGAGAAACACTTCCCTACTTCTCTTAGAGTCAGAACCCGTCACCACCAGCTGCTCCACTCGGTGCTGGTCAGTCAGCGGTCAAACACTTGGCAGCAGGTGAGCATCTTTTAGAAGAGCAATGTGAAAAGAAGAGATGGATTACGAATAACACAGAAACTGTCAGCCTGGGTAAACGAAAGAACTCACCATGCAGATCGGATGAGTAGACAGATAGAAGACGCTCTAAATACCACAGATACCATGACACTAACTCCAGTTTCTGCTGGTATGTTAAGTGAACTAACTCTGAAATTACATCTTGCAATAAACATGTATCCTGAAACATGGCACACAACATCTATTTCCATGACATTCAAACTTCAGGTGACCTTAGTCTTTATTGGTAACCAAAGGAAACCTGTTAATGCTACTGTTTTACAAGAAACCAAAACTCTTTGGTCAGGTAGGAAAATATTGTGGTTATGGTAAAAAAATGAGTTAACCTTTAAACCTATGAAAGTGTATTGTGTAATAATTAATTATTGATTTAATGGACAGGGGTTTAATGACGTCAACACTGACACAAACAGTGACCTGTGTGTTAAAACAACATGTACAAAGCTGAATGCATATGTGGTGATGTGTTGTTCATTCATTGCAGGGAACAGCAGGCTAGATGATCCTGGGTTTGATGTTAGCATTTACCATCAAGCTTTGCATGCTGACATGTATGGGGTGTGGCACTGTGGCTTCTAGCAGTTGCTTGCAGGAGAAAAAAAAATTGTGGTATTTTGTGAATCTGATTTATTGTTTAGTGATCTGCAGAGTACACAATGGCTGTGTTTATTTTTAGAACTTCAGTGATATGATGAAGCAGAACAATCCTGGAAAACACCATGAGAGTGAGCAGTCAGATAAACGTGCCTTCACTTCAAGTTTAAAATGGGCAGAAGACAGCAACATTGGGTTGATGTGCTAGCTTGCAGAGCATCTCTCTGTCTACCATGTTTGATAATATCCGTGTTTGTTCACTGCGGCTCCTGCATTAGCGATCCAGTCCTGACAATAAATGGGTGTGATGACACCTCTCACAGGGGCACAAATTTTAAAATGAGACAATGATTATTTTAGCTCTCACTAACGGTTAAGTCACAACTCTGGACTTAAAGCAAATGGTTGGCACTGAATATTGATTAATTAATGGTATATTTGGCAAAGTTAATCACTTACTGTACAGCTTTTATTGGACCTAAAGACTGCAGTCATAGTATATAGGCTCATGCTTATGCTGTACAATCAAAACTAATTTTATAATATTGTGAAGACTGAAGAGTGTAAGCTCTATGGTATATTATATCATTATCTACAACTTCTTATTTACGTTACTACGGGATTCACTATAGAAATACTGGTCAGCCAATCTAATTTTATAATTCACAACAGATGGAGCAAACTTAAAGGAGGGAGGGTTATATTGGTTATATTAGGTGAGACTGAAGCAGGAACAATTGGTTTACAAGTCATAGTTTAGCAGACTTTTACTGACCCGCAAAGTTCAGAAACAACCTTTGTTCTCCTCATTAAATCCTGTTTGCAGTATTTGTGTTCAATATGTTTCCTGTCTTTAATGAGTGCTTACGTGATAGTTTGTTGCAATAAAAAGAAGAGAAAGTAAAGCAGTAGGTGAAAAGGAACTCCATATATGAGCTTCCTGCTTGTAAATGAAGGAAGCCCACAGGTTGAAAGTACAGTATGTTTGCTATTCAAACTTCCATCTATTGCACGCATAAACACACCCTAGCTCTTGTGATATCAATGTGAAACAGAGCTGCTTTATGGATAGAGGTTATTTACTGATAACAGAAGATAACTTGTTCAGTGGATGCAAGCTGACTGTTGTCTTGTGTGACTCATGCTGTAATAATTTTCTGTCACACAGATGCAACCTTCTTACTTTTGTGATGTGTTGAAACAGAAAGTAAAGCTTATCATGCAGTCAGATTACATACGCTGATACTGGAAAAATGTGGACAGACATGTGGGACGATGTAATTGATGTGTTAGAGATGACACAAATTGTGGTTTTCGTGTTTGTTGTTGAACCTTAGTGAAAATTTGGACGTGTCACTGAGCCTTCATAGTTTTTACTTTCAGACACTGGAAACACTGTAACTATAAAAAACTTAACAGAAAATTATAACCGACGTCAGCGTCATCGTGTCTTCCTGAATTTAGAACCCAACTCTATTTATCTCCCATCCCCCTCCATCCATCCCTCCATCCACCACCCTCCACTCTGTCTTCACTCTTCCCACAGTCTTATGTATGTGACCTTTAGTCTGTCTATTGTTTTGTAAGTGGGCCAAGAGGAACCACTCGTCTGCTAATTGAACCAGTATTAGGAAAATGGGGCCGTACTTAACGCCCCTTATGGACTTTGTGTATGCGTGTGTGTGTTTGTGTGTGTATGCATGTATGTGTGTGCAGGACATGGACCATATGTTATACAGTGTTAATCCTTTAAGGATATCCTGTTGTTCATTTAAGGATTATGGATAAGGAGCATGTCATATGGACTGTTGCATAATCTTGTATGTAATGACATAACTCCGCATTAATGTGTACTCTGATAAAATAGGGATTTTAATGCACTGAAACATACTGCACCAGTGTCATCATTTCTCCAACCAGTTTTACCCTGTAGAATATCTGTCAGCTTTAGATAGGGGGTTGGGATGGATACTGAAGCTAGAACGTCACTTAGAGAGCACCAAGTCCAATGGACAACTACTTGTTATGATTCTTGATAGTATCTACAAAACTATGGGAATAATGTCAGTTGGAGTATCAGCATCACCTGTCTGTCATCACTATGCGATTGTACCATCAGAGACCCTGTATGTGGCTCTGTTTTGTCATCATTATTATTTTCCTGTGTTGAGGATACTTTTGAGCCTCAACCATTGGTGAGCGATCGTAGTAAGTGACAATATACATGTGTAAGGTCGGACTGCAGGCTCTTCCTTTCAAGCTCGATCCTTCGCAATTCCACATGCCTGGATGGCCTGCTTACTGAGCTTCACAGAGCTATGGCCAAGTAGACTCGCCTGGCGTGTACATATA
>KV751352.1:396492-421078 GCA_001698575.1 Mola mola
CCAAGGTTCCCCAGGACCGGAGAAAGCAGAGGTCTAGTTAAGGAACCGACGAAAACCACCAATTGGATACCAACGTAGAAGAAGACGAGTCCCCGTCTAACAAGAATCGTTTCGCTCCCTACCGATGACGTATCTACGGAAAATCAAAGAGAAGACGTAGACATACTGATGTTTTGGGAACTGACGAAAAATCTTTTTATGTATATGTGTGTGTCTTGTTGGATATCTTAGTGCTAATTGTGGATTATAATGATACACAGGAGGGAATGTTAGAATAATTGTACTTAGGCAGCTTAAACTGCAAGCTCAAAACGCATGAGCTTTATAGAAGTTATCATGATAATCCCACAAGGCGGAAGATTTACTGTTTTGTGCAAAAAGGTGGACTCCCCTGAATACCTGGTCAGATAAGGAGATAGAAGCCGGAACATGCACTCAATTAAAAATGAGTAATAGCAGCTACGTGCCTTGATAAACTGTTTTTAACTATGAACCCAACCAATTGTAAATATCTATGTGACGCTGTGATTTACTTCTGAAGGGAACAAAGAGCGACTGTGAAAAACTGCATACAGATAGCCAAGGCCAAATACCAAGAATTTTGGTCCTCCCAGTTTTCGCATGATAAGCGTGTATAAAGAGACGCTCCGGAGAAATAGATCTCCAGACAATACTTTGACCTACCTATGTACTCACTGTATTGCTCTCCTTGCAAGTAAAACAAAGCTTTGAGATACTGCTTTATTGGTGTTTCCGTCGTCTCCACTTTTTTACGTCGGTGCCTGGGGCACTAAAGAATAAATTCTACCGACACCTAGTGTGAAAGATATGAAATGTGTAAAACAGAAACAGAAATCTTAATATACAGTATATGATCTTACAGACAGTGTTTACTGAGATGAAAGAACAGCTGGACACTTCGTTATTTTACTGTTAATAGTCTGACCAGCCTTCCAGAGCCGCTGTGCTGTCCTGACTAAACACTCTTGTAAGATTAAAATTTGTAGTTATTGTTTGCGTGACACAAAGCAACACAAAGTGGAACTAAAATATCTTTGAAATGGCAACTTAACCTTGAAAATATTCATTAATAGAATCATTGTGTTTACAGCAGAATCTGTTACAACATAAAATAGTGCGCCATCGATCACATTCATATGAAAAACCTGCCAAATGTTTAAGTCCAATCTTAAGCCCAAGGGCCCAGATGTCATAGTGCTTTTCAGGTATTTAATTGTCATCTCCTTACTGGTGGAGGTGAAGTTTCTCAGCAAGCACTTTATAAAGTAACAGAACACAATGATTAATCATTGCTCATCTCAAAACTTTACACTAACAATAAAATATAATCCTGATTCAATTAATGTTTACTTGCAGATCCACTTTGGTTTTAATAAACATCAGATAGTTTTCTCAACATGCCTCAAAGGTCTCAGAGATGAAAGTTTTTATTCTTTATTACCTCCATCAAGGAGGTTGTGTTTTACTGTCTGAGTTTGTTTGTGTAGCACATTAGGTCAAGAAAGAAGATACATTTTCATGTTTTGATAAAAGTTAAGAATGTTCATGCTTTTCTATGTTGTTTTTTTGGTGTCAAACTGTTCATTAATATGTGATTTCACCAGTGTCGGAAATAGGGTGCTGTTTCACTAGTCCACCAGTAGACGGCAACAGCGCTATGCAGACGGTATGCGCGCAGGGAGACCTGACGTGACTTCTCGCGTGAGAAAGTGAGATTCTCTGTGCACCGAGTATGAGGCAAGACCCTGTGTATCGACTATGCCTTATGACTGTCTTTTTGTTATACTTCCGGAAATAAATGTGTAGCACCAGACTGAGAGCCTTCATTCTGTGTCCCGCTACATTTGTATGTTTGTTGGCAGGATTTTGCAAAACTTGACCGATCATACAGTATTTGCTTGTTACCAGGGGGGGATATTGATCAAACTTGGATTCATTGAATTTCGGACATGATCTGGGTCAGGATCAGGATTCAGGAATCTTATAAATGATTCTTTAACACTGGCAGATGGGGCACTTTTTTTAAATTTTGGATTATAACTTCAGAACTGTTCAAAACTCCAAGGACAAACCATCCCTATTATGTTTGACAGGTTATGAAACTACAGATGCTGGTTTGCTTTGGGATTGACTATTGACAGTTGGAAAAGTACCGTCAACATGTTATAGCAGGTCAGGCTGGTCAAGCAAGATTAAAAGCACAATGAAAACCTAAGGTAACATTTTTCCAAACAAACGGTCGAGGGCAAAAGGTGTTCACGCCCAGCAGACTTTTATGTTGCAGTATTTTGCAAGTTCGTCCCCTTTGTAGCGTTGTCATGTGGAAATTGAATGGACTACAAAATAAATTGCTCTAGACACGTTTGCTCTACATGTCAAATGTCATGAGATGGCTTTTGTTGTGAACTGGCACTTTATAAATAAAACTGAGTTGATTTGATAAGTGCTGGCCTTCTGAAAATTTGGCAACTTAATAATTTTATCAACAGAAGAGCAACATTTTGAAATGCACCCAACTTGATCTTTAGCCTACCTATAATACCTGTAATATTATCATTGTAGTAACCTGTTCACAGTGTCCAATTGCTCAATAAGCTCCTGTGACAAAGAAACAATGCACGTTTAAGACCTAAAGACAAGATGGATAACGACATGCTCAAATGGAAATAAAAACACTTGCTGTGCTCACCTGTGAATGGAAAAGTTCGAAATCCCCACCGAGAGGTGAGAGGTAACTCCTCCCTCCTGGTGCCGCACATACATAAGTTGGATAGAGTGCATGAAGCGAAGCATTTCAGCAGCATTTGTTGAGCCATATTCAGGAGGGAGAAGTCAGCCTGCTGCTCCTGTGTCTTCTCTAAAATGTCTGTGACACTGGGAGGGAACATTCTTGTGACTGGCACCAACAGGGGCATCGGTCTGGATCTGGTCAGGTACTTGGCAGAGAAGACCAATGAGGAGACTCGCATTTATGCCTGCTGCAGGGATCCGGAGGGAGACAAGGCTCAGGTGACACACACACACACACACACACACACAGACAGCGTGAATAATGGGAGAGAGTGTGAGTGAGCTCATTCTGCAAAATACAGTATATCCTGTACTTGAATTTAATGTACCTCCATTTTACTATTATTTGACAGCTTAAGTTCATTAAAATAAAACGAACAACAGTAATTCTGTCACACTAAGTACCTTCCAATTGTTATTTGTTTAAGTTAAGTTATTATCATGTTTTTGTGTTCTGTACATTTAATAAGTGACATTTATTGCACGTCTGTCCGTCCTAGGAAGAAGGATCCCTCCTCTGTGGCTCTTCCTGAGGTTTCTTATTTTCCCTGTTTAGGGTTTTTTAAGTTTTTCCTCACCCGGTTCGAGGGTCTAAGGGCAGAGGATGTCACATCTGTACAGTTTGTCAAAGCCCAGTGAGATAATGTGTAAATTGTGATTTCGGGCTATACAAATAAAATTTGATTTGATTTGATTTGATTTGATTTAAGTTTTGTGGCTGGATCTTCTGTAAATATAAAGTGTAGATGTTTATGTCTTATTGTGCTCGGTTCCCCCCCAAAAGAGATAGAAAAATTTAAATACTCAAATTCTGAAATAGCAGTATGGAACTTAGACTTTATTACTCTTCTTCAGAACATTTTGAGTGTAAACCCTCCTAAAACTAATCACAGAGACATTTATTATTTACTCATACACGATGTGGCAACACTTAGGGTTAAGGTTGACTGTAAACATTAAATAATCTTGTTTTATTGACATTATCCAGACATTATCTGGCCCAATCTATCCATTACAGATTGGGTAACCCTGCCATTATGAAACATGAATCAACAAGTTGTCCTGTTATTTATCACATCACTGTTCAGACATCAAAAGTAACCATGACTTCCATTCATATATATAACCCATACAACAACTGCAGCATTCATAGAAGTCAATGAACCATGAATGAGGTGTTTAAGTCTTTACAATCTATTCTTTTATTCTCCACATTCTCCCATCAGGCCCTAAGAGATCTTGCCATTCAACATCCTCAGAAGATCCAATTGATCAAACTCGGTAAACACAACACACCCTCCTCTCTCTCTACACACACTATTTATATATATATATCAGTGTATTGTCTTTCACTTTTTGTTGTATTGTAATATGTAAGATGAGATTAGACACAACATTACTGTGCAAAAAAGAGAGTCAGGAAGTAATGAGGCATCAACAGGAGAACATCAATATAAAGGATGGCCAGCAGCCAAAGTGCGCTTAAATCAAGTCCTTCCTCTCACAGATACCATCTGCTGCCTGAATTGGCTTTCAAACCATCTTCCACCACCTTCTGAAAAATAATATACAGAGTATATATATGTATATACACGCACACACACAAACACACGCACACATATTATATATACTGTATATATGATGGTCCCTCTTCCTCTTCCTCTTCCTTCTCCTCACTGGGCTTCTGCTGCCTGAGGTAATCCCTTAACAGGTCATCATTCAGGACCAACTTCCTGCTTTATTTCTGGATATTTGCTGTTTCTTCTTGGATAGCGGCTCTGACGCTCACTTGTCCTCGGCCTCCCTCTTTCTGCTTAGTGTACAGCCTCAGGGTGCTGGACTTGGGGTGAAACCATCCATGCATGGCAAGGAGCTTCTTTGTCTTGATACCTGAGGCTTCTATCTCCTCCTTTGGCCAGGTTATTATACCAGCAGGGTATCTGATGACAGGCAGGGCATAGGTGTTGATGGCTCGGATCTTGTTCTGACCATTCTGCTGACTTCTCAGGACCTGCCTTACTCTATGTAGGTATTTGGCTGTGGCTGACTTCCTTGCGCCTCTTCATGATTCCCATTTGCCCATGGGTTCTAAAGGTATTTGTAGCTGTCCTGAACATTGGCTATGTTGCTTTCTGGTAGTTCAGCCTCTTCAGTCGTGATCATCTCGCCTCTCTTTGATATCAGTCGGCTACACTTGTCTAGCCTGAATGACATTCCAATGTTCATGCTGTAGATCCTGGTGATTTGAATCAGTGGGTCGATGTCTCCTTATACAGATTGATGATATCCATGTAGAGGATGGCTTTGTGAAGCTGCTAATAATCTGTGAATAGAGCAAGTTAAAAAGGAACAAAAATGTATAAATGCTAAAAACAAAGAGGTTCTTTATATTACAGGCGATTAAGAGGAAATTACTTTTAGTTCAATGCCTGTCTGGGAGAATTTCCCTAAACTCCTCTGAACTTTTGAAGCACCTGTGCCAAAATGATATATACCAGGAAAAATACATACAGTACAATCCAAGAAATTTGTTACCCCCTGCCACACTTTCAGCAGGTGTGTTAATGTAGCGCTTGAACTTATGCAACAAAGGAATGAAAGCCTTCTTTTGTTTAGACAACCTCATTTTAATGGCCTGGACCAAACCCAGAATATTTTTCACAGAGCTCATCTCATACTGCACCCATCCCAGCTGAACTTTAAAGCCCAGGGGTTGAGTATCTGTGGTGGTACCCAGCTGTCACAACTTCAGGGCCATTTTATTGGAACCCAGATGTTTGGACGTAGGTTGCAACAGGGTACTACACAGTCACTACTCACAGCATTAACCATGATACAAGCACTGAGGCTCCTGGCGACACCCAGTTGTACCACTGGTGCTGCTTCAAATGCTTCAACTGAAGAGACTGTTTGCCAGTCTTTACTTGGAGAGCTAGAGTCTCCAAGAGTAAATCGAGAGGCAGATCTTTCAGTTATCAGGCTCCTCTTTTATGGAACCAACTCCAAGTATCGGTCCGTGGGGCGGACTCTCTAGCAATTTTCAAGGCCAGGCTTAAAACTTTTCTATATGACAGAGCCTATAGTTAAACAGTCAAAGTTTAATTACTCTTTAGTTATGCTGCTATACGCCTAGACTGCTGGGAGAAGCACTGAGCACCTCTCTCTCTCTCTCTCTCTCTCTCCCTCCCTCCCCCATGCATGTATATCACGCCCTGACTTGTTACTGACCATGTTCCCCCGTAGTCTTTGTCTCTCCCCTGTCCTCTCCTCTCTCTCCCTGTACTCATCCCAATGAATCATGCATCTCTCTCTCTCTCTCTCTCTCTCTCTTAACCCAACCAGTCAATGCAGATGGCCTCCTCCCCTGAGCATGGTTCTACCCGAGGTTGCTGCCTCTTAAAGGAAGTTTTTCCTTGCCACTGTCGCCAAGTGCTTGCTCATGGAGGGATTTGTTGGGTCTCTTTAAATAATTCTATAAAGAGTTTGGTCTAGACCTGCTCTATATGTAAAGTGCCTTGATGTAACTATGTTATGATTTCGCGCTATATAAATTTGATTTGATTTGATCTGATTTGATTTATAGGAGACAAATGGTTGCAATTAAAGAGGTGTCACATCAGCCTACTAGAGCTCTAAGACCTCTGGCTGTGTGTATCGGAGCAACTACTTCTTCTGAGAGCCCTATATGCATAGGCGTAGAAATTAGGGTCACTGATCAGATGTGGTTGGCCACAGGTGAATGAGTGGAAACTTTACCCCTCCTTATGCAACATGTGTGGATGCAGTTTGGGAGAGTGGTGGTAAACCTCTTTGCCAACACCAACTGCTTTTTCTGGTTCTCAGTAATGCCACAAGACAACCCCCCACCCTCGGGATTTATGTGTTTGTTAGTTAAAAACACTCCTGTAAGCCTCACCAAACATTAGAGAGAGTCGCGGTGGAACAGAGGTTATTCTATTGGTATTGCATCTGCACTGTGGAGATTACCCACCCTGGACAGTCTCCCATTTTGCAGGGGGTGCTCTGTCTCAGGAGGAAAGAGGAAATTGGCTCCTTGTCCACCCCGGGAACGATCCTTTCGGTTTCACAGCCCGGTGTTGGTTGTTAATTTCAATAGACTCTTTGTCAAGCATAGCAGAGTCCATGTCCATTCATGAGGTTCTACCTCTTGCACATTATGTTCTCCTTTTCAGGGTCTGTGCTTGTGGGGTTGACATGGGACTGGTAAATGTGAATGAGGGATATAATGATCATAGCCAGTTTCACAGGACATTGGGTGTCAGGTGATACCAGGAGTTATCGGACAGCCACGGCTCCATGGGTCAGGAGTGTTTCAATTTATGCTGCTTGAGCGTCCTACTTCCTCCCCTGATATCTGTAGCTGATATCAGGGCAGCTGTAGTTTTTACCTGGTCAGGTGCAGATTGATATATTGATCTAAGTCCTGGCAGGGCAGTCATCAACTAGGTCTCCACCCATTGCACCAATGGAGTCCAGTAAAGGGCAGAGAGTGTTTGAGATCATATATAAGTAGGCAGGCCATTTTGTTGGGGTATATTCATACAAATTTTCTGTGAGCAACTAATTTGGAGTAGTGAGTAGTTTTGCCCATAGTGTAGAGTAGAAGGCCATACTAGATGATAAGTGACAATTAAGTCTTGGTAAAAGTCTTTGGTGCTATAAGGGGATATTTTGTTAGAGAGTGGTATGCGCCAAGCAACAGTCACAAGATAATCCCACATGGAGTCAAGACTCTGGTGGTGGTGATGTGGTTGATGACTCATAGACTGAAAGGTTCCTGAGACTGAGGGATTTGTGAACGACTGGGTGAGGGGGAAGTCGATGTAATGCAGATGCATTTTTTTAAAAGGGTGGTAGCAAGATAAAAGGTTAAGGATGATGTGTTTTGCTGTGCTATTTTAATAGATGAGACCAACTGAATGGAACAGCTGATATCTCTATTGACAGCCAGATGATAACAGCAGGGAGAAATAAACATGCGAAAGAACTTTGACTTGAGCTTCATTTGACCTGGGTAATTTATAATGTTGGCTTGTATGAAGCATGATTGTTGATAATGGTTTTTCCAACTATGTTTTCATCTATTGGCAGATCAATCCAATGAGGACAGCATTTCATGTGCTTTCCAAACTGTTAGTGCCCATATTGGAGCTGGTGGGTTGAACCTCCTCATCAACAATGCTGCCATCGCCAAACCACCGATCCCGGGATTGTTGTCTGACACCAACAAACAGGACATGATGGAGGGGTACGAAACCAACGTGGTTGGACCGTTTCTCCTCACAAAGGTTAGTTTATCTCCTTCCTCTCAATGGAAATTCACACAGCAGACACAGATGGCAAATGCCCTAAATTTCTTAATCAGATTAAAAATTTGAGGGATTGGAAATTCTGAATCCGATGTTTATATGGACGTTAAATGAAATAATCAGATCATGACGTGTATATACATTCACCAAGCTTTAGTCAGAATAGCATCATTTTGACATGGGGAAATTTGTCTAATTCCCCTAAAATAACCACAGAAGAAGAAGTTGAACTTCCGCATGTGCTGTAAACAAATGCAGATGTGGCTACACTTTGCGGTTTCGCTCTTTTCCCTGCAAATTAAACTCTGCACTCTTAAAGAATGGACCTGCGCCAATTTCTGAAAGCCCTGCTTTTGTTTCTACTGTTCTCCGTGATCGAGCTACGGTCTCAGCAATGCATAACACTCCTGCATTACAGGAGGAGAAAGCGGAAGGACATGAGCAGCATGCGAGGTGAGGGTAATTTTGCCCAAACAGGAAGTTACGATCGGAATAAGTGTGTACATGGATGCGGTTCGGAATAAGAAACGGCAGGAACCCCCCTTCTCGATCGGAATATAATTTCTTTCCGAATGAGCTGAATCGGATCAGAATCATCCAATTGACGTGTTTAACATGAAGTATTTTTATTCTGATCAGCCTTTATTCCGAATATTTGTGTCCATGTAAACATACAGCTACTGTGTCAGAACAAAAAGTATCCAAATATGCCACAAATCCAGTAAAGCTGTGGTCACCATGATGACATATTTACAAGTAGTTACTGTGCTCAGGCACAATTGTGCTTACAGCAGTGTGAGTGTGGGCCAGCGGGGTAGAGGGGAAGGGGAGAATCTTGCCTACGCAAAGCATGAAACAACTGGGCCAAGTGGGAGTGTGTGCTCAGCCACATTCCCCTATTTACATACACATTCAAGCACTGGTGGCAGAGATTGTAATGTAGTGGTAACCGTTGACACATTCAGCGCAACCATACTTCGAAACACTGACATACAGCTCACTGGGATTAATAGTTTTGATTAGAATCTCTTTCCTCTGTCTCCAGATGTTCCATCCACTCCTGCAGAGAGCAGCAGAAGCCTCAGACAAGGGTAGATAACTTTTCATTCATTCCACATTACAGTTTATATCTCAGACATACTTCCAAAATCCACAGAGTTAAGGGCCAGAGAAACAGACACATCAATCTAAATACGTAACATTATTTTAACTATGAACATGATTTCTTTTTCTGTTTCTCTGTCTCAGGTGAAGAGATATCCTGTAGGAGGTCAGCCGTCATCAATATCTCCACCCTCGGCTCATCCATTGAGAAGCTGCCGGAAAACTTTCATGCAGCTCAGCTGTACTCATATAGAGCTAGCAAGGTACTGTCAACCTACATACAACCCAAACCTGAGAGGCTAAACCTACGTTATTAGCTTTTTGTATGATGATGGGTGTAACTTCCGTTGTAACAGTGACTATTACCAGTCGCTTACTATGGTGACTGTAGTTTACAACAGCAGTTCTTTTAAAGTAATTTGATTTCATTTTACCCACATATATAACAAATGTTTAAGAATATGAAATTACAGTTATTTCCTCATAGTTTGGAGCTCCGATACTTGTTGCGCTGTGTGTGAATGAACTAACAGCCTGATTAAGCTCAGATAAATAAAACAAAACAAAAATAGATTATTTCTCTGACCTTATTACTGTGGAAATAGCACTGACATGCTTCAGAGCAGTTTGTGCATTGCTTCAATGCACAAAGTATCTATTGCTTGTTATATTCACAGCGTCCTCCCATCCTTTGATAGCAGAAGACGCACAATCACATTTGTGCACCAGGAGCACAGGGAAGAGGGACAGGCCTAAATGCAGACACAGGCACAGCAAGTAGGTTAGTTAATGTGGTAAATTCAGCTCAAAAATTTACTAACGCCAACTCACAGGCTAGTGAGAGGCAAAATGCAAAAATCCATAAGCAAAATGTCAAAAACCAAAACAAAACAAGACTTGAAACACTGGAGATATTTCTAAAACAGAAGACTGAAGGCAAGCATGTGGCATTCACCCTTGACAAGCTAAGCAAATGAGACACAGGGGGAACACAACAGGGTGGGGTGGGGAACTGAAACACTTCAATATAACAAGGGGAAGAATAAACTACCACATACACTGAAAGTAAAAATCAAATCAAATCAAATCAAATTTTATTTGTATAGCCCAAATATCACAATTTACACATTATCTCACTGGGCTTTGACAAACTGTACAGATGTGACATCCTCTGCCCTCAGACCCTCGAATCGGGTGAGGAAAAACTTAGAAAACCCTAAACAGGGAAAATAAGAAACCTCAGGAAGAACCACAGAGGAGGGATCCTTCTTCCTAGGACGGACAGACGTGCAATAAATGTCACTTGTACAGAACACAACAACATGACAATAACAGTTTACTAAGAATGTTTGAGTTCAAATGAGTCTATAAATCCAGATATAGTACGGGTATAGTTTGTTGGTCCAGAAGTCATTGTAATCTATGGACTAGGCTGGGCAATCCAGCCTAGGATCCCAGTCACAGGATCTCCTGTCCTAATTTGAGCTGTAGGCGTCAGGCAGAACCACAGCAGCAGCTCCCACCGCGACCTAGAAAGACCTGCAGGATGACAAAGTACAAAGACTCTGGGGAAGAAGTAAAGTTAGTGTAAGGATATGGACGTTTAGAAGAGCAGAGATGGAGTTTGACTCAGTCTCATTAAATAACAACTAACAACATAATAAGAATAAAATGCCAGAACTGACTGTGTTAGGGGTAACAGATGATGATCCCTAATGTCAACACAGTTCACATTGGTTCCTGCTCAATGGCAGGACACGCCAGAAGTAACACCCGTAATTCACACAAGGTACAATGGAAGCTGGGAACAATTTGATGTCCTGACTACTTAGGACTTGAATGTTTTTATGAATTGATTGGCATCATTACATACTTTTGTCAGGTTCTGTAAAAAGGCCAAAACCAAAATATTAGCTCAGTGTGGTTTGACTTCCCTATCTTCTCAGCTGACAGCCGACTGGTTGTGACAGACCACAGAGTTCTTTGAAAACTTCCTCCATACGTGTATTAACACACACTCTTCTACGTCCGTTTTTTTTTTTTTATTACCTCATTATAATCATTCTTTGATTAGTATTCATATGGGTGACTTTCACTTTCACCAAATTTATTTTTACATTTGTCTATGTTTTACTGAATTTGAGGTAGGAATATGAAAACAGCCTCATAGCGTCAGCCTACACACATCGATCTACAGAGTGAAGCTCAACATTCACCCGAAGAAGAAAAACTGATTTTAAATAGTGCTTATTAATTTTACCTAGGCACTGCAGTTTTTGTTTATTAAATGAATCTCAAAGAGGATGATGGAGCGTATCTGTTGGGAAAAAAATTGGTAGCACACAAATTCACTTTAGATGTTGTAGAACAAGAGGCAACAGGATGCGTATGTGTGAAAATAAACCACAGTGAGTAAAAATATTGAATAAACCAGGCTTTTATAAACACACTGTAATTGTTAGCAGGATATGTTCATTATTCTTTTTTTTTTGCATCATCCTGTGCAGCTACATTTTAGAGTTTTTGACTCAGAACAAAACTTTTAAATTTAGCACAACAATGTGAAAGTGAGATGCCGTGGCTGTGAGAACAGTTGTTTCCCGTCATCGACGTCTATGTTCTTGCTTCACAGGTCTCGTCTGTGATGACACACTGTGCTATCTTGTTAGTTTGGGTTACACAGTGTGCCGCTGTCTTTCTGGTGTTTTTCTACGAATTACCAGTTTGAACTTAACTCCACTGCATGGACCAGTTTCATCAGAATTATGTCTTTGTCCAGATTGAATATAACCATCTTGTTTTACTGTTTTGATGGTTCAGGCCAATTACAGGATGCTCAGGACAGCAGGGTGCACTTTTATGCTTTTTTTTTTGTAGTTAGTTAGAAAAACTGACAAAAACTAAGTCTCTCTGTCCATCTGTGTGTTTGTGGGTTTGAACAAAATAACTCAAAAACTACAGCACGGATCATTACCAAATTTTACCGGGAAAATATTACGATCAAGATCTTGAGCCGATATAATTTTGGGACCTTTTGTGCCAATTTTGATGGAATGAGAGACATTGACACTGGATGCCCCATTTATTTTCAAATATTTTTTTACAAACTCAGTTTCAATAGTTGAAACAATCACATGTGTAAGGAGATACAGCGCGCATAATGGCAGGATGTACAGTAGGCAGAAACATGTAACTTATTTACAAACAAAACTCATGGGATCATATGTGTACGCACTTTGGTGTGGAAAAAAGGTTTACCTGCAGTCCCACCCTGCTGCAGATTGTCTAAATTCTTTCCAAAAGATAGGATGTGATGACACACACACTACACCTAAATCCACATTGACCATTCAATTTTCAAAGTGGTGACTCTGGTTCATTCAAACTTTCCTGCAGTGGATTCAGGGAGTTTGAAACTTTTGCAAAGAATTTTTTTTTAGTATAATGGTGCAATTCTTGTTACAAATCAAAGCGTCCTCTTTTAATGCAGAGCAGAGGAAATGAATAGAAAGCCACTGTCCATAAAAACAAACATCCAACCAAAAAAAACATAGCCATTGGTTGCCCCTTGGATAGGTGTGCTTATTGCATTATAACTTCACTCATAATTACACTAGTATGAATGTATTTATCTATCTTGCATTAAAACTGCAGTAAAGCACTTTAAAATTAATCACAGCTCTTTTTAAGTGATCCAGATTGTTTTGCTCAGCTCAGCAGTAAGAGATGGCTCTTTCCATTCCAAAGACAGCTCTTCATAGCACCATATTTAGAATGATAATGTCTTCATAAAAACTTTGTTATCGATGTTATATAATCACATATTGAGTGCAATTTTCTGTGCTTTTGGTTGTTGGTCACCAGGCGGCACTGAACATGGTGACTCGCTGTTTTTCTGAAGAGTTCAAGAGTCAGCACATCCTGGTGGCGGCCGTCCACCCGGGCTGGGTCCGCACTGACATGGGAGGGGAGCAGGTGAGCTGATGGACAGAAGAGAATCTTCAAGAGTGTTTTAGTTAAAATAATTTCAGTACGTTTGTATGAAGAAAAAAAGTTCAGTCTCTGCTTTAGACTCCATCATGTACACACACCTCCTGTTTGAAGTAGCTCAACTCTGAGTGCTTTGACTTAAATTCTGCACTTAAGTACAATTTTGAAGCATTTGAGTTGAGTATTTGGGAAATGCTGAACCTTCATGTACAGTATCTGATGCTTGTAGTTACACATTACTTTGGGGATTTACACCAATCAGCTGAGGGGTGGAGTGAATAACACTGATCACCTTGCTACAGTGCAAAACCCTTGGACAGTGTATGCTGCGACTCCACAAAAACTGCTCAGGAGCTGCCAAAGGAACATCACAAGGAGATTAAAGTGTTGATATGGTTTCAAAATTCCTGATTATATAGCACATTCAATATTTCCTCTTTCAGGAGGACAACTCTCTTACTACAATTACTTTAATCAATTACTATCAATCTATTAATCAATTCATGTAAGTAACACAGTTTAGTCAACAGTAATTCACTACCATACAGTATACTGTCCTGTTGAAATGAGTCCTCCTGACACTGCTCCTCCTCGTGTTTGTCGTCTCCTCTAGGCCACTATAACCACCCAGGAAAGTGTACTTGGCATGATCAATTTGATTTCATCAATGAGCAACAAGGATCGTGGAATGCTTCTTGACTGGGAAGGCACAATAATCCCCTGGTAATGGTCACCATGACAGCCGCAGAGGTTCCACCCATGAATTTTGCATATGAATATAATGTAACGAAGCTTGGAAACAAGGGTGATGACTATGCTTTAGTTGACTTCTGAGTGTCCGAAATAAAAGCTTTTAACCTACTTTTTGTCTCTGTCTACAAACACATGGTCAGAAGTCACTTTTTGTACATCCCGTACGATATTCTATGCTGAGTGGCTGCATAAATCATAAATACAAACTCTAATGTATGTTAGCTTTGCGGACACAAATGGACAGCTCAAGAATTATTTTATCGATTCTTTTGGATTGAGTTATAGTGTTGGAGATGACAGCATACATTGAAACAGTTTGACAAAGAAGCTACAGTATATTTTTTTCTCTCTTTCTGCATCTTATCTCCGTGCAGAAGAAATCCACTCATGGATGACAGTTGATTTGGCTAACAGTGCAGTTCAACCGAGGCAGATGCTGTGGATGTCTGCATCACACCCGAGCATCTTTCTGAGGATAACCTCAAGGAACTCATGATTTCTGGGAAGAGAAATTGTCTTGAAGTTTATCATATCTTTTGACCAGTGTGAATTGTCATCTTGTTCAGTTATGTTGGAGAGAAGGCAAACATCTCTACAACTTACTGTATATCTTCAAAACTGAGCAACTCACACCGAAACTATCTAGATGATAAACAGAACTACCGAGAAGAGGGGGAATATGGAGTTTGATTTTAGGTGAATTTTCCCTTTACACTTGCTGACTGAATACGTTTATCTCACGATACAGGTCCAGAAGTATTTGGACAATAACGCAGTTTTTATCATTTTACTTCTATACACCACCACAATAGATTTGAAATCAAACAATCAAGATGTGAATTATGTGCCGACTTCCAGCTTTATTTTAAGAGGTTTCACAAAAAATACTATTTTTTGTGAAACTCTCAATAAATAGTATTGAGAGTATCTCAATTTTCAGGGGTTTAAAAGTATTTGGACAAGCAGTTTCATGACCAGGTTTGGTTCGTTCCCTCGTTACTTCAAGACAGATGAAGCAGATAAAAGGTCTGGAGTTGATTTCAGGTGTTGAATTGGCTGCTGGGTGACAGGAGCTATCATTATGAAGTCCAAAGAGATATCAATGCAACAGAAGGAGGCCATCATTAAGCTGAAATAAATCCATCAGAGAGAGAGCTTTAAAACTTTAGGAGCGAAAGAATGAAAGAAAGAATGCACTGACGAGCTCAACAACATCAAAAGGACCTGGAAGACCACAGAAGACAAATGGATGATCGCAAAATCTTTTCCTTCATGAAGAAAAACCCCTTCACAACATTAGGCCCAGCTATTCCATTGGTAACATTCAAGAATAGGAAGTCCAGGTTGGACTTTGCCAGAAAACATCTAAAATGCCTCCCAAGTTCTAGAATCAGATTCTTTGGACAGATGAAACAAAGAAAAACTAGTATCAGAATGATGGGAAGTAAACTGTAAAGTGAGTCCATTCTAAAAGAAGATGCTGTAAAATTCTTGTTTTTGTCAATTGAACAACCTGAATATCAACACCTGTGTGTGTGAGATGATTCCCAAACCTCCTCAGGATTTTAAGATACTACTGAAGTAGTTGAACGGCGTGCATGAACATGGCTCACTTAAACTGAACACTCACGCAGTGAATGTGGATAATTGCCAGATATTACATACAGTATGTCATCTCCAGCATGTATGATGACAAAATCAGATTACAGCAGCAAAAAATGTGCAAATACTACAACTATTAACACACTGCAGAATTGAGAAGAAAAATCAAGTCAGTGTTCGGCGTTTAAATGCAGGTTGACAACATAAGAGAAAACAGCTGGTTAATCACTGCAGACTCAAGACAAGACTAATCCTGATAAACATCACATTCTGTAAATCCTGTAGTTTGAAAAGAGCTTTAGCAATAAAGCAATAATCATGAAAATCATATTTATAACCTTATTAACGTGTCTTTATAGTGCTTTCTTTTTGCACCTTGACACACATTATGACTGAAATAAGCAGTCGATGTCATGGCTGAGGATTTCCTTTTTTGTTCTGCAATCCAGCAAATGACGGTCTCCAAAAAACATCGTTCGGTTTTTTTTTTGCCCACAAAGGGATTTTTTTTTCAAAGGAAAAATTCTAAATAAGTAATTTTATAAAACAGAAATAAGTTTTTAATCAATTGTTGGAGCAGGGCTGATACAGAGACAGCACTTTCTGTGGCCTCAGTAACATCCCATAGCTCTCCAACATCCAGTACCAACCTCCTTCGTACTGTGTACAGTAATTGGTCATTTTAATGACCTCTCTTGACATTGTGTCCATTTTACAAGGATTTATTCCCATTCTTAGTTTTCACAAGCAAATAAATGCCCAATAAAAGCTTTGCACAAACAGAAAATCCTTTTTGCAGCAAAACAAAACATGGTGAAGGCAAAGACAATATATAAATCATCATTTCCTGTAGTAATTCTCACCTAGTATGAAACTGGAGAAAATCTTAAAACACCTCAAGGAGTGTTGAGTTTTTAATGGCCTACCTGATGCTTTTGACCCAGTGACACGTTGCACCATGTTGAATCAATGCTGTGATCAAGCAGAGACAAGATGAAGAGGTGGGGGTGCAGGATAGTGTGAGCCCGAGTTGCTCCGAGGCCTCCTGTGTTGTTAACCTGTGGTTGGTTCAGGAGGAGTAGGACAGAGGGCGACGGTGCTCAACAAGTCATCTAGCATGATTAGTGAGGCCGTTGATGATGATGAGGTGAAGGAAGATGACATAGACGCTGAGAGTGACACAGGAGTAAAATCAAAGCCCCCCCTATCTGAGGGTGAGTGAACGTAGGACGAGCATGGAGATGAAGGAAGGGATTGAGCTACTTCGGACTTATAATACATAATGTTAGAACCACAGGGTGCTGGGTATCAACATGGTTTTCTTATTTCTGACTGATCACATTGTTTAAAGTAAAGGTGTCTTTAGTAGCACAATAGATTCCACAAAACATGCACATTTGTTTGCATGTACCACAGTCTGTCTGAAATAATGAACAGTATGAGAACACTTTAATGCTCCACACTGACACTAATGTAGGTGTCTTCAGAATGATCTCCAGTGGGCACTGACATCAAATACAACCAAATTTTTCACATTCTCATTTTTTGGGTTAATACTACCCTCTAGTGGCCACTGGTGGAAAATACGAACTATAACACTAACCAGTGAGCATCACTGTCAAACTGTGTAATCACTCAACTAAAAGTGCAGTAGATCAAATATAAACAGAAACAACATGTGATTATTTGCAAAACATTTGCAACCCTATGGTTAACTGAAAATAATAAGATGACATCAAATGTTGAAACAGAGAATTTTCATGGTGTTTAAAAAAATTATATCCTCATTTAAAATTTGACAGCGGCAACATGTTTGGGACTAAGTCATGTTTGCCACACTGCTGAATCACCTCTTCTTTTAACACCACTCTGGAACGTGTGGGAAATGAGGAGACCAAGCGCTGTAATTTTGAAAGTGGAATGTTTTACCAGATTTGCTTGATGTAAGATTTCAGCAGTTCAGCAGTTTGTGGTCTCCTTTGTCAGTACTTATTTCATAATTGACCAAACATTTTCAATAAGTGACAAATGGGAACTGCAGGCAGGTCAGTTTAGCAATTGGACTCTTTTAAGGCAAAGCCTTGCTGTTGTAATATGTGCAAAATGTGGTTTGACATCGTCTTGCTGAAATAATCAAGCCTTCTTGTCATCTACTTGGCAGCATGTGTTGCTCTAGAACCTGTGTATATCATTCAGCATTAATGCTGCCTTCACAAATGTGCAGGTTACCCATGATGCCCTAAGCACTAATGAACCCCTCTACCACGACGGACGTGTGCCGATAACGAGCTGAATGGTCCCTCTCCTCTGTAGCCCGACAGACGGGGGCATCCATGATTTCCAAAAACAATTATAAATTTTTATCTAACCATCTCAAATGAGCTCGGGCCCAAAACAGGCAGCAGTGTTTCTGGATCTGGTTAATATAAAGTTTCCTCTTTGCATGGTAGAGTTTGATAGAGAACAACAGATAATGCAAAAGGGCCATTTATAGTGATAAACTCATCAAGCCACATTTTTACAGCATATTACAATACTGTTTTGGTCCATTTGTTGCTTGCATCAGCAGCTGTTTTGAGACAAAACGCTCTGAAAACTCAGCACAGCAGAAAAGCGGCAGACACACACAGCTGGTGGCGAAAACAGACGAATATTCTGCAGATATAAAAATGAAAATTTCTCTCCACGGTAGGTGGTGATCAAAAAAGTGCAACGGACAGCGAGTCTTTGACTTCTATCATTAGCTTGATGTGTAACCACAAGAGCCACAGAGATCCTGAATCTTGATCCTCTTTTCCTACTCAGGCCCCTACATTTCATAATGAACTAACAGGCTCAGCATCGAGACTGAGCTCAGGGAGCAAACTACAGTGAAACACAATATTACGGATTTTGGGTCGTTGAATCAAACGATTAAAAAAAAGGTGAACGAGCTATTTATGATATGCAAGATGATGTGCGTGAATACAAAAAAATAAAATAAAATAAAAATAAACACATCAATGTCAGAGGAAGAAGGAAAAGCGAGTTTATTTTCGTTTATGGGTGTTAACCTTTTACACTCCTCTTGAAAACGATCTACACAGTTTTTCCAAAAGTTCGAGTGTGATGGCTCCGTGATCATGTTCACTTACTACAGCAGGGAAACTGTTCAGCAAGCGACACACACGTGGCATGGCTCTCCTCGCTTTAAACAGGGTGTGTGTGCTCCAGTGTGTTTTTGGAGAGTGTGTCTTTGTCAGGGAGCATAGAGACGCACTTCAACAGACAGTCATACATATCATCTGCAATTTACACATCCATAACAATAATGATACATGAATCAAAAATCCGAGCCATAATTATATGGTACAGCAATAATAACAATTATCATTACTGCCTAAAAACTACACTTATCTTCTCATTCTTCAGAAAAGAACCATATATTTATATTTATATACTTGAAGTTCATTCTTTCACCTTCCTGACTAAATAGGTAACTTAAATATTTACAGTGATTATTTTACAACCGTTGGCCCAGCCTGCTGAAGAGAAAAGTTCCTTCTAGCTTGTCCAGAGTAAAAAGCACGCAGAAGAATGGAGGAGTGGTCCCAGTGAAAGGCGAGGTAGGGAGGAAGAGGATGCACGTGAGGCTGGAGACCTGTGTGTCAGGAGCGTGACACCCTCCCCTTGCCGTGGCTTGCGGGGTCTCCAAGCTCACACTGAAAGGGCATTCGGCCTTCCTGCAGCACATTTACAGGACAGGCCCACCCCTTGTTACAGGATGTACACCCCCATGTTCCTGGGACACCCCAGTCTGAGTCCGTCCTCCCCCGACACCCCCCTACATGACCAGCAGCTGTCCCAGCACCATCCTGAACTGCTGCGTACACCCCGCCAGCTCCCTCACCCTCTCAGTCATCTCTCTGGCCGCTCCAGGGGAGGGGTACTGAAGCGCCGCTGTCTTTGTGCTGATCACGATGTCTTTGAGTTTTTCACACAAGGTGTTGCTGCTCTGGGCCACGCGGGCCCTCACCTCCTGGGCCTTGGCCTGCCGCGACAGCGTGTCACCGATGAACACCAGCTTGTGAGCACTGAGGATGACAAACTTGCTGTGCGCCACGAAGATCTTGGGCGGCTGGTTGGAGTTGACGGCGGTGAAGAAGGCGTCGATGGCATTGGTCACCGTGGTGACGTTCTGCTCGCACTGCTCCTGGTAGAAGAGGAGGAGCTGCCGGTCACCGTGGCACAGCTTGGAGGAGGAGGAGGGGCCCCCGGAGCCATTCTGAGCCAGCTGGTGGGCGAGGGGGTGGTGGGGGGAGGGGACCCAGCCCGTCATATCATTGTTGATTGGCTGGCTGACTTCCTGCTCCAGCCGCTCAAACTGTTTAATCTGCAAGTAAAAGAGGAAGAGGATGAATATTAATACTCCAAGAGCTGCAATTCATAACTGAAAATAACCTGAATCAGTTTTGATGGATTTTATCAAGCAGCCAAAACGTCCTGTGTGACCAGTGTTTGCTGTTTTCTCTTTGACATGATTTAAGTGGCATTTTAGTCATTATTACATATGATTATGAGGTGATAACGAGGAGTCTTTATCCCCGAAGTCTTGTGCTTATATTTAACTCGACAGAGTCAAAGATCGAATCGGAGCGATCGAGTCACCTGCTGCAGCATAAGAAACACGTAGAGCCGTGCTGTTAACATATGTTGAGAGAGTGGATTCTTGTTTGTCATAATATGAGTTTGTCTCAAACTGATAATGAAAAATACACTATCTTCCAAACTGGATTTTTTGTTTGTATTTGGGTCCAACATGGTAACACAGTATGTCAGGGGGAAAAAAATAATAATCAATTCCATATAATCAAGGTTGTAAGGATAAAAATGACACCAAACATTAGCATGGTGAACACTTTTAATGCGGCGCGTATCACCAAGATCAACATTTTCGTGGCCCAAAGCTCCCACAGGCTACGCTGCACCTGTGATGGTCACAAATCAAACTCAGTGTTGCTGAGTTAGAAAGTGGAAAATGTCCCGAGATAAGGTAAGATTCAGACTCAGATATGGGTGCGGATACAACAATCTGCATTTAAAGGGGCTTTGGGTGGAAGTTTGAGCTCTCTGAGTATTTCTAATTTGTCTTGTTTCCAACCAGAAAACCCAAATCCAAGCACAGCCCCACTCTCAGTACGTCACCCACACACAGTGGAGTGTTTATCGGTCCCCCACAGCGCACTTCATTCTGGTTGTTTTAGGTTTCCTAACTTTTGAGCAAAAGGGAACACAGTAGAGATATTTCTTTGTTTTCTCTCGTCACATAGCAGCACTGACAGTTTTATGACATGTTCTTTCTAGCAGCGAAAGACTTGTTTCATTTTTTACGCACCTGCTGCTGTTCCAGTTGTGTCTTGTGTCTGATGATGTTGCCTTTCTCCAGCAGCTGTCTTTGGTTCTTCTCAAACTCCTCCTTTCCCTGACAGGTGAGCACAGACACATGGTTACACCACCTGCACTCACTCTAAAACACATCTGGTTTTTTTGTTGTTGTTTGTTTGTTGAGCAGGGAGGAGGCAAACACTTGATAGAGTCATAATCTGACTGAAGTCAACATCTGTTTCTCAGCTAACGGGGGGAAAAAGAGCTGACTTGTCACAGACAGATGTATGCAGTCATCATGACCGTGATATATGGTGTACAGGGACTCGCTCTCTCTTTCCCACAGACATAAAAAACAAGGAGACACACAGCAAGTTGTGAATGTTTCCCCACTACATATTAGTCTTTCTCATCCTCAGCTTTGCAGAAACTACAGACTCAAACTTCTTTTAAAATGGCCATGCGAAGAAGGTAATTAAAAGTTATGAGTTGAAAAACACATATTGCTCTTTTCTCGTGCTGACACAGTGGTCTAAGACTCATAGTAACATCTGCTCTCAGACCTGAAAGACAGGACAGGATTCAACATAGAGTGACACAACCAGTGAAACTGTTCTTTCATTAAATGACCTGCATGCAGCGGCAGAATGCTTACATAAAAAGAATGTACTACATTTCCCAAGACAGGGCTGTGACCATACATCAAACCTCTCATACAACAACAGAATGTTGTCTACATAGCCAGGCTTACTTCTTCCTGCCACCTCAGAGGCATTTTTCATGTGTACTCAAATATCAGACATGTCAGACTCAAAAAACTCTAATGGTAAATAGTTTGTCATTCACTCATGAGCCATAAAACTGTGTCTGTGTGTGTGTGCGCGTGTACCTGCAGATGTACGTAGTCGTAATCCTCCATCCAGCCTTCCTCTGTGGTCTCATATGGCCGGTCCACGCCTTCCCCTTCCTCTGCAGCACTGAACTTTGGAGGAGACGGGAGGGGCCGCGACTGAATGTTCACCTTCTCGCCTCCTTGATAGCTGCCACTTCCTGATCCTGTCATGTGACAGCTGATGTCCCCCGGGATGGGAGGAAGTGGCAGCTGCTGTTGCTGCCGGTTGGTCCGTTTAAAAAGCAGTGAAGCGTTGCCGTGGAGAAAGGAGGCGAGCTGCTTAGCGTCGTCAGGGATGCCGCGTGCTGTCATGATGAGTTGGTCCAAGTCGTCACCTCCTGGCGGTGGCGCCGTGAGCGCTGTGTGTGACCAGGAAATAGCGTCTAAGCTCTGACTGTTTCGGATCAAATTCTGGAAAACCTCCTCCATCTTCCCCACCTGACGGCCCAGCTTGGCTTGCAGAGTGCGGTCCGTGGCCTGGGCAGAGTTCGCCACAGCGCCACGGGCAAATTCAAGGAAGTCCCGGACTGTGGCGCGCACTCGATCTGCGGCTTGATGAATGGCCGGGAGGTTGCCTTCCAGATGGGCGGGGCTTCTCCAGTTGCCTGTGATGAAAGACATCATGAGGGAAACGCTGGACTCGACGGCCTGCTGCAGGCGAGACAGACGCTCCATAGCCTGCTCCAGGTCCAGGATGAGGGGTTTCCCTGGGCTGGGACCAGAGGCAGGGAGTGAGGAGGAAGTGTCACGGACAGGAACCATGTCCAGGGAGGACGCCGAGTGGTTGCTCCGTGTGCTACCAGTGCTTGACGCAGACAACCGCTTAAAGGACATAGCCAGCTCCTCGCTGGTGGACTGGGCATCACGCACGACCTGGAAAACACGGCATCACTGAGAGATGAGCAGATGGATGCAGCATGCTGTCTGCCTGTCTCTGTGCTAATTTAGCAGCTTCAGCTTCACCAAGAAAAATTTGTTAATGATTTATGTCCTTCACAAAAACTTGATGAAAAGTTTAGGATATAACTTCCATCCACGCTGACATGACACTCATGTGCGGCGAGGTTCCCACTAACATCATAAACAATGCAACATCTGTAACTAAGACAGCGATGGCCTCAGCCTCACAGCACTTGATATTAGACCGAAACTGGACCTGTGTCAACCCTGGAGTGCAGACAGGAACATGAGTGGACGTTGGACTTTTAGCCTCCTACCTGTGGCGGGACATCATAGATGTTGTGCTCCCTCCTCTCTCCTCCTTTCTCCTCTCTTTCACGGGGGAAGTCGTAAACATCCTGGGCAGGGTGACCTCCAGTCCGCAGGCTGGCCGGGATGTCGTAGATCTCCTGGGGGGCCTGGCTGACTCCACCCCTGTCGCCATGATAATGTTTGTCGGTCAGGATGGGGGGCGGGATGTCGTACACGTCCTCTGGAATCGGCGGCTCGTCGTCATCGTTGAGGTTACTGTGCAGGTACTGGCTAGGAGGGACAGGGACTTGTTGCTTGACTTTGGAAAAGTGGGGGGGCACGTCATAAGTCTCCTCTCTGATTGGCTGAGTGTCAGGTACATCCTTACTGACAGAAGGAGGGAAATCATAGATCTGAAAAGAAAAAGGAGAGAGGTTTTGCCTGAGTTTGTGATGTATGAACCAGTTTTACACTCATGTTTTTGCAAAGGTTACAGATAGAGTGGACTACTAAGCATCATTATGTTTAAAAATAATCTTTACTTTGTAGAGATGTGACGATATTTTCCTCATTAGTTCTTTTGATGTTGCAGTGTTAATCTGACATGGTGGAAAATAAAAACCCCAAATTTTACCATCTGCTGAGCGTTCTTGTCTGTAATTGCTGGGGTGTCATATATATCTTGACCACCAGAGGGCCCCTTCACCACCATGGGAGGAGTGTCGTACACCTGAAAACCCAGAGGAAAAACACCATCAGTGAAACTGTACCAGACAGCACACAGAGAAGGAAGCCTACACTTCACAGAATCATAATCACTGCAATGAAGCTTACAACACAGATTTCAATTTCATGTTTAATTCACAATAATGGACACACAATAAGTATGTATGTAGCTATGGAAACCAGAGACAAAATGGCCATCGGTTGTTAACATTTATGGAGGAAACTAATTAAGGTAATGCACCCTGCGCTTGGACATAAAATGGACAAAATGGATTAACCAGATCGCACATTATGCCACTGAATTAATTAGAGGTGGGGGCAAGACGCCTTTTAATCCTCTCAAGAATACTAAATTTAATGATTTTTGAAGGCTTTTCAACTCCCCTTTCAAGAAACTATGTATTTATCCCGAAATAACCGATCAACAATATAAGACTGTTATGGACGGTCGTGTGTGGGCGCCACACCCTTAGCTGCTTTGGTCAAAAAAAAAAAAACTAGACTATTTCGCAATGGATGTGTGAATTAAGGAGGAGGAAATACTGGCTGATGCTGCATGGGAGCTAGTATTTCAACTTAATTTTGTTTTATGAATTAATACAGTAAATTGCAGGTTTAAAATATCTTATATTAAACATAGCTTTAAATTAAAGGTAATTCTATGGAATACATGTCAACTGAGCACTTCAATCATGTTACAATCAACTGAGAATTAATCAATCAACCTGTTTTCCTGTGGAATGTTCCAGCCATGAAGTGCCTTTCAATGCACTGCCCCAACTTGTTACCCCCAACCCAGAGCTGTGTTTTCACTCGCCTATTT
>KV751352.1:421776-432581 GCA_001698575.1 Mola mola
AGAAATTAGCTTGGAATGTAATCTGAACAATGATAAAGAGGGGCGGAGGAGAGGGCAACAAAAAGGCGCTGAGAGAGGATGCAGAAAGAAAGAGGAAGAAAAGAGGAAGAGAGAGCAGAGAGACAAAAGACAAAGGAAAAGAGCAGGAGGTGGAGAAGGAAAGAAGTTACCAAAGACAGGAGGAGAGAGTGGAAGATAGAAGTGGGGAAAAAGTGGAGGAAAAGACAGGGGAGGTGGAAAAACAAAGTGGAAAAAGGAGGTGAAGAGGGGAAAAAGGGTTGTCTCGTGTGGTGTTGGTCACATGACCCCTCTGTGAAAGGTTTGAGGAAAAGTTCACATCAAAGCTTTCAGCACTCGCTCAGTCAGTCCTTCCTGTCCTCTCTTCATTCATTTCTCTCTGTCCTTTTCGATCAGTCACACACAGTACTATCTGGAGAACTCTGTACCATAACATTCATCCCACCTCCTCTAACATTCAGTATGTACCAACTCACCCGCTGATTCCATCCCTCTGAACACTTGATTTAAAGGAGAGCTCTGGTATTTTTTAAACCTAAACCCTTTTTTTCTGTCTTTAAGGCTAAAAAATTTTAATAATCAGAAAATGACTCCATTACGGATTCCAACTAACAATTTCATGCATAAGCACAGGGAAGTTCAAAACATCCAAAATAAATCACTTTTTCCACCACTAACTTAGCTCAAAATGTTGCTGCGAATGGTAACATGGAGTAGGTACCTACAGTGGAGCGACTGTCATTCTACTTGATTTAGCCATTTCTAACTTATTTATTATTATTCCTCAGTGGAGTTTCTCAGGAAAAGGTTTTCACATAAGTGTACTTGTACAACTGGAGTGACATAATAAATCCTTGAATCCAGAGTGCACGTCAGGACTGGATAAGATTGTGACAGTGAGATAGATGTGACACGTGTCCTCGGTTGGACAGTAGGAACCATGTTTATCGGTTCATTCACACCGTGCTGTTGACTTCATGATGTTTCTACACACACAACAGAAGCTTTTGCACATGTACATACACGCGTGCTGAGCGCGATGAAACAGCTGGACTGTTTTGATGAAGAGCTCAGGGGAGCGGCACGTTCATTCTTCATTTTTCAACAGAACCCAGCAGCTACATCTTTCTCCTGCTCATCCTCGTCCTCCCATCCGTCACGTTCCCATCTTTCAATGTCATCTTGTTTTTCTTTGGATTTCCTTCACTCAGTGCATCCCCCCTCTTCTTCTTAGTCCTACAAATCTCATTTTGCTGTGGTTCTACCTGAGTTCTCTGTTCAGCAGTAAGATTATCTTTCTCAGTGCCTCAAATTCTAAACAGAAACAAATACAGTAAACCGCCTCTGTTACTTTGTGTGTTTGTCTGTTACAAATGTAACATCAACAAAATTTGGATCCTGATCCGGATTGTTGATCCATTTTTGGGAGGAGATGCACAACTCAAAACAGTGATTAGCGCATTTTGACCAAATTTACTGTACAATTTCATTATCTTCAAAGGTTCAAGTTATTTCATATTGGCTGTTTTCAGATGGACACAGCTCAAAATGTACTGACAGATTTTGAGAAAATGTTTAGTACAGCATCAGTGTGTTACCAGGTTCCAGTGATTTGATTCTGGTGGTGATCCAGATACTGATATCTATCGATCCCAATGCAACCACTGAGATAGTGATTGAGATTATATGGATCCAGATCCCAGACTGATGAATATGATGAGCATCTGGAGAGTTAATACATGTGGCATTGCGGAAGTGAAAGAACTTGAAAACTTTTTTTGAACACTATGTCCGTGAAGGTTCTCAGTCATCCAGGTCATCTTAATCTTGGAGTGTTTAATAGGAAGCAACTGGACTTATTATTTTGTTTGAAGACGTTTCGCCTCTCATCCGAAAGGCTTCTTCAGTTCTGAGCTGAAGAATGAGAGGCGAAACGTCTTCCACACTGATGGTTCAGAGAGGATGTCTGACCTGAGATCTGACCTGTGTGTTGTACTGTTGGCGAGTGGGCGGCACGTCGTATATGTCCTGCTGGGCCGGAGGCGGATGCCTGGGCGGGACGTCGTATTCGTCCTGCTCTGATTTGACTGTGTCGTACACGTACACCTGTCCGACTCGGGTAGGAACCACCACCTGCACACAGGAAGCACAGATGAGACTGAAGTGAGAACGAGTCAAAAGCAGAGAGCAGTGTTCTGGCTCCAGATGCTAATCATGTCAACACAGTTAACAGAATAACATTAAACTTGTGACTGTAATCTTTAAAACCCCTTTTTCTAAGCAAAACTCATGTGCTAACGTGTTTATGTGACTAGGGCAACCTGCAAGCGTCTAAATGCACCGCCAGCTCACAACAGACTAAAAGTGAAAGGCTTCTTCACCTTTAAATGAGGATTTATGGCTTCTTCACACTGAATGAACCGAGATTTCAGGCTCATTAACAGAGTGAGGGTCCAGTCAGAGTTGCTGTGGGAACCACGCTGCCCTATTGTGTGCTTGTTTAAACCGTGTATTATATGGTGAGTGTGTAGAGTCAACCAGACAGTCTGGGAAAACACAACACGCGCTCACACACACACACACACACACACACACTGTCATTTCCATAACATTTCCATGTCCTACTTGAACCAACATTACCAGCAAAAACACAAACTATGACCAGTTCTTACACTGACCAATAAAACTTGCCTCAATAGCAATTGGCGACCGTGATAATCACCAGCACTGTGTCAGTTGTAGTAATTTGCTCTGTAATGAACACTAACCTGAATCTTTACACTGTATTACTGGGACAGATTTTGGTTTGTTACTAACAGGTGCAGCATTTTTAACAGCATGCATGCTAGTTGACATGTTTTGTTACTTTACTTATGCATAAATGTCGCTGTGAATGCATGAATTCAGCACTTGACTTAACAGGTAGACAACAAACTTTGGTTATTTTTATGCTGTTACACAGTTGAGTTGAATGATTTCCCCTGATACACAGAGCGACATGCCGACTGCGTGCTGGCCTGTCTCTAAAGATGGAGGTGAAGCTCAATGATTCTTTATACTCAACTCTGCAACGGAGCGAAAACACAAAACTCTTTTGTTTCTAGTTCTGATTTGGAAACTGATGGGCACACACATTTGGCCATGTAGGTCAGGCATGTGCACAGGACATGCCCACACTGTGAGACACTCACTTCAGATATCACACAACAGTGCACCAGTCTCATTAAACTTTTTTAGAATTTAAAAGTTTTTGGTGAAAAGTAAATCTCCACTCTAAAGCATATTAATTTTTATTTGAATCGTTTTGTTAATATTGATTTAAACTGATCAGCCAATAGCCCTATCAGAAGTACTTAAACATCTGTAAGGTTTGCCACTGACATTAAAATAATTAAAGGTAATCATTAAAACTGGCGGGGGCGTAACCCAATTACACTTGTGGATATATACTGCACGTTGAAAGAAAACTAGCATACAGTTCTGTGCCACAAGCTTTTGGATCATGAAATACTAGAATTTTTATGATAGAAGCCACATACATGTGGGTAGAATTAAAACAGTAATACATGATACGCTTCATTAAAATAAATGTATGTCTCTGCAGATATAATTGTAATATCAAAGTTTAAGTCCTGAGCTCATAACCTGCGTCAGACCTTACATCCCACGTGTCTGTCAGTGTTTAAAGTGATGTGTAATGATAATTTGAAGCTCTGTGATGAAGTCGGTTAAGCCTGTCCACTGCCAGAGGAACACTGTGTGGTGAGAGAACCATCAATCTGAGAACCTGTCTGCACTAATCTGCCTTCAGCTCACAGCACACTCTGTTCCGTTCTGCAGGTGGTGAAACTAGAACAGTTACGCTCTCAAACGCTCATTTTATGCAACAAACAAACCCTGAAAAAAGCTGAGTCTCTCTCTGTCTAATTATCAGTCTCTCACAGTCACACACATTTGTAAAAAAAACCTGCTCCTCACTGTCACAAAGCTTTCAACAGTATTGATGACACTCAGCTAAGTGCCAAATGTGGCCTGGCCACACGCACAGCTTTTGTGTCTGATTGATAACCCACGTTATTGATCACCTGTCTGCGGACACCCTAGAGAGTAGAAACGCAGAGACTTAGTGATCTGTGTGTGTGTGTGTGTGTGTGTGTCATGAATCATGATCATGATTTTTGCTAGAATCAAGCAGCCCCAGTGTTTGGGCATGTCTTGCTATGTTTAGAATAATGTTGTCTTTAAGCCAGCATTGTGAGGACCTTTTGGCTGTTTGAGGGTTAGGGTTAGTTAGTTAGTTTTGGTTTCAGGTTGAAATTTGGTTTCAATTAGGGTATGACTAAGGGATACCAAAGATTGTGTGTGCAGTAATATTCCGCTAAGCCTTTAAATCCCCCCTCAGGGATCTGTAATGTTGAGGTCGATGGTCACCTCCAGAGGTAACATCCTCCTGCACACGCTGTGAGTGAATGTGTGAGTCTCTCCTGGTGGTCTCCACCATTAACTAATGATATAATTTAATAGCAGCATAAGTGCTTGATGTCCACATGACTCTCTGGGCTTTAACAGCCTGCCTGTATTTAATATGTTAACTCCATCAATAATAATAAGCTTCATGATCATGTCTGCAGGCCTTCATGTTGAGCCTGGCTCAACAAAAACACATGAATTTCCACGATGTGCGGTCACACTGTGTGGACATATAACTGCTGTTTTCCATAGCCAATCATGTAAATCAACACCGCTGGGTTTAATTAAACAAAGTGAATTGACAAGGCTGATGATCTTTGAAAGACATCACTACACTGGTGTACTGAGTGACTGTAGACTGCTAAAATAAATCAGATTGACTTGAAGTGGGAGTTTTTCCACCCGCAGAGATAGAGCTGAGGATTGTTCAACTGATTTTACTGCTTTGCCTTTACTACACAATGATTCCAGGGCTGGCTCATGAGCTCTGGACAGTGCCAGGCGACCTGTCACCATCTGTTTACAGTCTTTATGTTAAACTCAGCTATCAATCTTGTGGCTTTATCATATTTAATGTACAGACAGAATTGGGGTTTGGATCTTCTTATCAAACACTGGACAAACAAAAAAAAAAAAAAAGAAAAAGAAATAAGTGCAACATGACCTTATATATTTCACAAAATGCACTAGAGCAGGTGGTCCACTAAGAAGAAAGCTGAATTAATTCCACTAGCCCTGGCTGGCTGCATATTCCGGTTTCTCCAAAATGCACATGATGGTGTGTGTGAGTGTGTTTGTGAGTGCCTGACCAGATATTTTATTATTGTTTGTATTATGTATTGTTTGAGCAGGATGCTAGCATGGGAACTTGTGCCACCAATGAATGTGTATGTGAACTGGTGAATGTGGCTGAATCTAAACTATAAAGAAATGAAAGTCAAACACAAAGTGAACAAAGGTCTCTTGAAGTTCAGTTTTGCCTCGCTAATGGCTGACATTTTGTTTGATGCTTGGATTATCTGAAACGTTCCAGACGTTATACTCCTAGCTTCAGGAACCTTTTGCCCTAACTGTGTGACTTGATGTTGATTACTCATTGTCTCAAAGTTCTACAAGTCATTTTCCCACTCTTTGACAGGCGGCCATGTGTGACACATCTTCAGTCTTTGCTAAGTATTATGTCAGGCACACGTCATTCTTCAATCTTCGCCTTCCCCTACTTTCTCTATTATGTCTCTCCTCTTCTTTTGTTCAAATCTGCCCGTGAGAAAAGCTTGGATAATGAGAAACCAGCTGTGGAAACTAAATATTCACCACAGTATATATTGATAAACACAGATTCTCAAGCTAAGTCAGTTTCCAGCTTCAAAATGACCACAGTAACCACACACAGAGGGAAAAAAAGACTTCCAATCCATGAAGTTGCACATATGTAGAGTTCAAAGAAAAAGGGGGTAAAAATAGAGAGAGACCTAATTACAGTCGTCGGGACGCTTGGTTTGTCTCAGCTGGTGGACACACCGCACTCTCTGCAGTGTTTCATGCATATCTGCACTTCTTCTATCTGAGTTTCACATGTGCTGTGATATTGTGAGTGTTGTGACAGTGAAGATATACTCTATATATCTTAATACCAAATCCTTTCAGATTGCTGAGTTTATTTCTTTGATTTCTAGCACAGTTTGACTTATTATTATGGGCTTGGCACATCATCTATGAACGTGACCACTTCTGATCCGTCCACTTCACAGTGTTTAACCACAAACCAACAGTGAGTTCCTGCGACAATAAAATTACATTTGTGCTTTTTAATGGGACTCTAACACGGACTGCTTTGACTGAGTTACTGATTAAACAGTGGTTACCAGTACAGTGAACAACCAGGACATTCTTCTGAAAGAAACATTTATTTGTGCAGCACCTATGTCATTTCACTGAACTAAACATCGCTGGACGGAACCTGAAAACTCAGAGATAGATCTGTCAAATAAAGCCAAGAATATCTCAATGGCTGGCTAACTAGGGCTGATCCAAATATTTTGAAGACTCAAAGCTTTGGAGGTAAGGACCATCCAAATCAATATTTGAAAGCGGCAGGCGTTGTTCTAAGAGGTAGGAGGAAATTGCACTGGCTGCATCAAAAAAAAAGGGAAAATAACAAAAACCAGTCAAATGCATGTGATATGAGCGTACAGAACATTACTAACAAGTACACGTGCAGTCTGATGTTATTGCTCCTCTACCAACGGAGCAATGACACATTGAAAGGAAGCCAATGTAGCATTAGTCTTACGTTCAAGTGACGTCCACTCAAAAGCCAGAATAAAACTTTTTTGTTGTCTTTGAAACATTCCCTGGATGTCAAAGTGACACAGCATACGGTTCAAAATCAAACATTGAATCCATAGACATCTAAAAACATGCTTGTCAGATGTTTGAATATTTGAAATGTCCATAGAACTCCAATAGGGTCCAGAGACGGACAATCCAATATTTAATCTGTTATACGTCCACAGATGTCCATAAGAGGACATATATTGAACCACTTTTGAAAATTCAGCATTGTTCAGACATAATCTGAACGTCCCGCTGGCCTGTTTTTGCTGGTAATTCAGTCATAGCAAAACAAATGATGGCCTGTTGCAGAAGTTGGTCCATGTGAATGTGACTCAGTAACAGCCTTCTGCACGTGCCCTGTTTATCTGCAGCTAAAACTTACTGTGGCTTAGAAGCCCTGAAAGTGGTATATGGGACAGGCCTACCACAACAGGTAGATTAGGGCTGTTGTGTTGCAAAAATTAGCCATCCCGAGGTTAGGGGTGTACCAATTTATATATTTTATATTTGCTCAATATCAGTAAGAGATGACGTTGACTTAGTTGTCTGGTATCTGGTGTATTGGAAAATAAGATGGCATTCACTGATATCAGTGGCCGATTATAACCGTGTCGCCCTAATTTTGCCCTGGCTGCGGCCCATACCACGATACTGAGCCACCCCGAATCACCACGGAGGGAAGTGATGGATGAGACAATATGTTTAGAGGAAGTACTGTTTCAGGTTACTGCAACAGATTGCAACTCTGCATGGAGTACAAACAAAGACAAAGAACAGAGAGAGAGAAGCTAAAGAAAGGAAGAATGAATGAGAGAGCTGGAGCCACAGCCTGATCATACCATGCCAGCTATGTAGGGCATGTGGCAACACACACACACACACACACACCAAGAGGCATTGCAGGGGTCTTAACAGATTAGTGCAGGGGGAGACATGTCTCCAGGAGAGCACCAGCACACTCCGACCCCCCACTGAACTGGATTCCAACACCACATGGCATGACTGCTGGCTGTGTGTGTGATCTCTCCATGTGTGCATGCTCAGATGGGCTGTTTGGCAATTCTGGCAAAATCCAGATGGAGTGGTTTACCTCAGGCCTGATGGGCGATGGTGATGAAGAAGGTATTTGTGTATTAGGACGTCATCAAACACAGTGTGTTGGCGTTCAGCCACAACACAGTGAACTGAGTGAACGCCCCTTTGACCAACAGTGACATTGTAATAATGAAATCGGTGTAAATTAATAACACGGAGAGCAGATCAGTGAGGAAACCTCCAACAACCTGCACCACACTGAGCGGTCCTGTTTTTGGGTTGAATAACTCCCTTCTCGGTGTGTGTACAAATACAATAAAAGAATCACCAACTTCTCTCTGAAAAAGACGCTATTTTAAGTTCAACAGAAGTGATGATTTACTGAGACGTCATGACGCACTGTAGCTTACAGCTTAAATGCATCCTGAGTGTCTGAGCAGAGACTTTTGTTGGTGTGATTTCTTTAAATGTAGATGCAGCAGACAATATTTATAATGACCAAACTGACAGTGAATGTAACACACAAACTGACAAAGAACCGATGACAATATGAAGGAGCGATATCATGTCAACAGCATATTGACTTCTTTTGCCTACACTTCATCTTGCAGTACACACACACTGGCACACACAGAGTAGTGTGTAGGCAGGCAATGGGAGAGTAACTCATTACAGTGAAGGGCACTGGAGAGGCAAATACATAAAACATATCTCAAACATTTATTTAATAAATTACACCAAGTTATGCACTAAATATACATAAAATTATGTAGATAATTTACGTTTGTACTCCATTATCACTTCTTAATGCAGTGGATTTTCTCATATGCAGATGTTGTGAGAGGATGGACTCATGAAGACAATAGAAGGTGCTACACATACAGGTCAGTCATACTGAATGGTGCTCAATATTACAGTTTTTAACTTAAATCTAACAGTTCTTATCATTGGATTCCAAGAATTTGAAAAAAGTTCCAGCAGCCAGAGCACCAACATGAATAAATGCAGTGCAGTGAGGAGACAGATGGAAGTGTCCATCAACAACACATTAAAAGAGCCTTAAAAGAGGAGTGTATCATGTATACAACATCTAGTGTGTGCAGTCAACTTACTGAAAGGTAAAGACCACAGCAGCAAGTCATACAATATCTAAGATCTCTGTCATAAACTGATCAGATATCATGTCATCTGCACCAGTTGAGCTTCATATGAGATGACAAGATGAAGCGAGGCATCAGGTTTCTTCTGCAGACATGAAATTTACATGGTAAAGATGCATATAAAAAGCTCTCTGACTAAAAAGACATCTGAAATTCTCCCTCTACTGTTTGAGAACTGGCAGTTAACTATGGTGCAATTCTCACACATAGTAATAGTCCATATTGTAGGCTCTGGAAACCAATCCGACAGAGAACCTCACTCACAGTGTGGAGAGTTTTTTAAAGGTTGCTAGGCAGCAAAAACAAACAAAAACCTATCCTAAATCTCCAGTGCCCCATCTAATTTCCCGACCGACTGCTTGTTTCTCATTCAAACCGTGGTTCTTATGGTCAGCAAGGTCAGGCTCTGGAAATCTGGAGACTCTCCATGATTACTGTTTCCAAGAATCTGTGGACTTTGTTTTGTCACAGAAGATATCTTAACAGATCTCAACTCAGCTGAAAGGACAATGGAAAAAAAAACCCATGACAATTGGTTGTTTTTTCCAACTTAAACTATAAATAGAAGTTTTCTGCTGCAGGTGTCTGACACAGGTAGTAAACTGGACACCCAATGATAGTTAACGTGAACACTCTAACCTTAACCCTGAACTCCTGCCAGTGCATCGCCTCCACCTGAAGTCCTGACAGCACCACACTGAGATCGACTGCTCACAGTTTAAATATCAAAATACACTGTTACAGAGATGCAGAGATATTCTACACTCTGCATAAAACCCCATTCAGAGCACTCACTGGAGTGTATACTGCAGCTGTGTGTGTGCATGTAGATAATGAGAAGGCACACACGCACACACACACACACACACACACACACAATCTTTGCTCTTTATACACTACCAGAGCAGAAAATGAGTCTGCAGCAGGTACTCAAATCAACCCCACAGGGTGTACGCACACACACTGCATTTCCATTCACACACCAACTCACTTTAACCGTATTCTTCAACATAAATTGTAATGATTTACATTTTGGGGACCTTTGGAAGGTGAATTCTCACAATGTGACTGATTTACTACCCTGTAACACAAGCAACACACACACAGATACACACTGATTGTGTTCAGCTGTTCCTTTGTGTGTGTGTGTGAGGGTGTTTGAGTGTTAAGAGCGAGGAGTTAGTGTGGCACGTGGCTGCTGACACACCCTCCTAACACATCAATGCCTGTGATGGCAGCTGTGTCAGCTGACACTACTGTTTGATCTCACACACGCACACACACAGGAAAACAACAGTAAGTGGATACTGAGTTATTTCTAAAGTCAAGTCTACTTTAACTTCAGATATAGTTTTGACTATTTTCAGTATAATTCTTTCACACACTGTTTCGTGTCAAAGCTGTGTGCATGTATCTGACCCGGATTAAATCCTGACACCTGCAGGCTTGTGACAGATCACTCAATTTATCCCAGGCTATCAGCATCTTGTTGAACTAGCCGCTAAATCCTCATTGACTGGATGGCTTTCTCCCATGTCCCACAGTTTCCCCTCACATCCTCCCTATCACCGCCTCAGCAGGAGTGTGAAGCCTGTGTCCGATATCTGATGGAGAATCTGGAAACATGGCTGTCCGTCTGAACACTTGGTGCATAAAGCCGAGCTGGAGCCATCCTGAGCAGCTGGTGCTCCCTCTGCCTCACTGCCTGACTCCTCCATCGTTCTGTTTCCATGTTGAAACAAACAGTCCTCATCACTCTGCAGTTCCTCCTCATCCGACTGTGTA
>KV751352.1:432603-453669 GCA_001698575.1 Mola mola
GAAGTGCGTCTGTGTCTGTCTGACATGCTAAATGCATAAAGCATGTGGAACACACACACACACACACACTGACAGTACAAAATAAGAACTGTGTCTAAAATATAAATTTCATCCTTATCAGTTCCTACATGTCCTTGACCTTGATGGAAAACATCAAGTCAAGTAAGAATTAAAAATATTTGTTTATTCTTGTGTCATATTGACAGTTTAGGCCTTTATCCACATGTATGAGATTTTAGTTACCAAATGAATAATCCCCCTTCTATCATCTCACTGTAACCAGCAGTAACCATCCAGACCTGTGGGACATCACATGATCACCAAGAAAGCTCACTGTAACATGTGACTCCTGAGGGTGTTAATTATGATGACAGTGTTAGAGTCAGACCAACACTGGGACAAACAACAGTAACAGTGTCAGTGTTGCGGCTCCTATAAATGTAGTATTCACATATCCCACAACATGAACATGAGGGATACAGGTAAGGATTTCGTTTTAATAGTTTGAGCATATTATTAGGCGGTCAATCAATGATAAAATGATCAATGAAAAAAAACGATCTCAAGATTTTCTCCAGGAAGCTAGAGTCATCTTGGGAATTACATCACTATGAACTCTTACTAAGTACAAATGTAAATGATGCTGAAAGGCTGGTGATAGACATCTCCACAATCAGTACAGATACTTAGAATGGATTGTGACATCTCTGCTCCGTACTTCTGATTCAGAGCCCTTAAGTCAGTTTTAAATTATGAGGCTACCTGTCTGTTGATGTCGTAGCCTGTAGTAGTCCTCTATACAGCGAGTATAACCACAGTGCTTCAATAAAGCCACCAAGCAGTACAGTTCTGTACAGCACGTTTGTGAGCAGTACGCTCATCACTGACGTATGTTTCCACTGGTGGCCATACCATTACTTGGTTGGCAAAGTAGCCTGGCCACGCCAACTACGTGACATCATAGAAATGCAATACAATGTAACAAACAAAGGAAACAATGGAGGACATCCATCATTTCCTGTTGTTTCTTGTCGGCATGTGGCTGTTTTTCACACAAAGTAGACAGGCTCTGTTTTAGAAACGGCTGCACTCCGTGAGGAGAAAGACGGCCTAGTCATCGTAGGGAAGTGACGATTCTGTCAACCAATCAGAGGACTGCAGTGGGTCTAGCCAACCTCTTTGTGGTATGTTTTATCTCTGGTTGGTACCCGAAGCCAAGGGTGACAAAACCGGCACGATACTGTTCGCTTTTTAAGTGTAACATGTAGAGCTATGACAATGTAAATGCCAAAAAATGTTTACTTAATTATCTCAGAGAAGTATATTATACAGTACCTCATGGCAGTGACTCTAATGACTTCCAACTATTTAAATTTGGGATAACCTGAACAATAGTTTTAACTGAGGTACTGTGTAGATTTAAAGCTCTGAAACTCAGATCAACTATGAAACTTAAAATTGTTTACTTTTGTTGTTTTCACTGTAATCTTTCACTCCAATCTTTATGATAAGTGTTTTGAGTCTTTTTCCTATACCTTTTGTTAGCTGGATTTAGGTTAAAATGGTAACTTATACAAATACAAAGTATTATTACTTTTCTTGTTACCTCGAAAGTGTGTTTATTTTGTTCCCAGTAGACTGCAGATGCACTTGGAACAGGGCTCTCTTCAGTAAATTGGTGTAATGTTTTAAAAAATGTTACACTGAAGGGAATAGGAGGCCGCACTATGAAGATGGTTTGAGTGTCACCGTTTCAGTACAAACAATTTAATATGTTTAGTGCCCTTAAAAATTAGTTTTTAGATTTTGGTGTTTTAGTTGGGTTAATTTCATACAAATTGTAAATAAACACACTATTTTAAGGCTTTTTTGAGGTTGTAAAATACAAATGATACAATAATTCACCTTATTTTTATTTGTAATTGAATTTTTCCTTTTAATGTGAAAATAGATGTCTGTTAATCTAAGAGTAATGACAGTAAAGCCCAGCCCAGCCCCCATCACTGAGAGCAGATGAGTCTCCAGTGCCAGTGTTCATGTCCTGACAACCAGTAAAGTTAACACAGCACAGGACAACTGTAGCTGACTCAGGTTCAGTCAAATAGGAACCTGTGTTCTCGTGCACAATGTCTCCATATGATATTTGCAGAGTGACTATTTAACAAAGTAAGTCCTAGAAATGTGTCACAAAGGTAATAAAATAGCAGATGTTCATCTATATGCTCCTATTGCAAACAAAATGTTTAAGACTGGATAATGCATTTTGATATGGTACACTAATTTTACTATTTCCAATGTGTTTTTTTCCTCAAACACAGCTTAAACTGGCTTATCAAGTTGTTTTATGATCATTAAATACGGCATGTCTCTGTATGTATTCATGCATCACTGGAATACGAACCTGCATTTACGTAACGACTTTCACGTCCACTTAAAGTTACAACCACTGTTACACTCACCCATTCACACACAGGTGGAAATGTAGAATCATCTATGTTGGTAGTTAGAAACCTTGGACACACGCATGGTGCAGCATTGGGACCAATTTGAGGTTCAGTGTCTTGCCCAAAAACACTTCAAGATATTGACTGCAGGAGTCTGGAAACGCACCGCAGGTCCTCCAATTGGAGGAGGAGCTGCTATACTGAGCCTGGTAAATTGCAATATTTATGTCAATGTGTGGCCTCAGACTACTTCATAGATTTTAGGCTGACTTGACCTGAGGCGCTATTATTAGCATTGCCAGTGTTTGGAACAGAATTGATCCGGACAACATGGACATGGAGTGAATGGTGGGTGCGGCTGAAATATCTAAAGGAGGGACACTACAAATAATAGCTTTTAGCATGTCATGCTATCCTGTTAAAAAGCATTTGTTTCAAATTACAAGATGGACTGGGGGGTATGAAGGTAATTATCTTTTTAGGCTATATCACGATACTCGGTATGAATTTGACAAAAATATGAACACGGTCATATTTTTTATAATTAATCATCAGTAATGTGGATTTCATGACAGAAGTAGGTGAAGGCAAATGTTAGAACAGGAAGAACAATCTAATAAGTTCAGAAAAATCATATTGTTGTCATATTGCCTTTAAAACCAAGAAAAGACAGCACTTATTACATATCATGACATAACCATATAAAAAAATCCCAGGCGATATACAGTATATGTTCTCATATTGTGATTATGAAACATAATACCATTTAAAGATCCAAGGTGTTGCTACAGACAACCAGTATCTTTTCATCTTCACCTCTAGCTGTTGTAAGAGTGACATTTATCTTTCCCAGCTTGGTGGATGATGTATTGTCTGATCTGAGATGCCACACGTCCATGTTTATGGCGCTGCCATGATTGAGAATGGTCAGACTTCTCTTTCTGCACGTGAATTTACGATGAAACAGGCAGACACAGACAGAGCAACACGAATGAGGTCATGTGTTAAGACGCAGGGGAGCAGCTGGACTCAGCATCATCATCACATGCACGCTTACAGCGGTGCTTACGCATATGGCTCACTGCACCACAGCAAGCCTGGGGCACCTTCCCCAGAGTGGACACACATACACAAACACTTAGCCTGTCACCTGCTGGCACAGTACGGTGACTAGTCACCCAACAAAAAGATCAGAGCTGAATTATTAACAAACTTATCATTTCACTGGTTGCCCTTTGCACACACAGACACACACACACACACACACTCCCCATCCTTCTCTATCTGTTCTGCTTGTTTCAGATGTGGGGCTAAAAGTGAAGAAAATACTGAGCTAGCTGCCATTTTCTTTCTTTTTAAACACACCATGGCAATGCTAATTTCTGAGTGGCTACCAGGTATCTGTTAACACCTCATAACAGAACACATTTCAGATATGCACTTTGCAATGATCTTATGGCAACAGAACATCACAAAACAGAATGTGCGTCACTTTACCTAAATTCATCTCTCCAGCAAGAAAGTCTCACAGGTGACTAACACAGATCTTCACAGAGAGAAATCCCATCTTCACGTACAAATATACTTTAACAAACTACGAAACACTGTAAATGAGCACATTTTAACGTTATAAGGAGAATAAAGCACCAATTGTGTGCTGACCAAAAGTGTCCAATAGCCACAAGAAAAAGACAAATAAGAAAACTCAGTTACAATGAGACCAGCAGTGTTGCTGATTCTATTTTCATATATGTCACTACATGACTGAAGAGATGAATACGCTGCCATAGCATTACAATAGGCTTCAACATGTGAGCAGAAATGATTTCAATAAAGCAGTGGAATGTTTTGTTCTTTCATATTTGTGCACTGTCAGAGTTTAGAGAGCAGAAAAATTATCTGGTGCTCATCAAGTTAATTAACTAGATTACATCTAAGAAACAGAAAATCTCTTTTCTTCAAATCGTTAAAGGAATGGTTCATCTAAAGAGGACAATTTACTCATTATCTACTTCTGCTTATGCTGTACCACAGGTGAAACAAAAAACTGTTCTATGCTGTTTGTCTGGTGTAATCAGTCTCCAGAGACAGTGATCACCATCACATTTATTTATAAAGATTCTATTTACTGCTGTTTTTAAGCTCAAATCTTTACTGTGTGGGTGTGCGCAAACGTGTTGAGTTTAGCTGCTAATTATTTAGCTAATTTCAGCTAATCAATTTGGGAAAAATGGCTCTGGCTGCGATTCAGCTCCTTCAGTTTTACCCTGACTTTTCGTCAGCATAGAGGTGGGTAGATAATGACTGAATTTTCATTTTGGCTGAACCACTCCTATTAACTTCTCATAATACACCCGTAATTGTTTCAATAATTGTTACAATAACATATTACTGTAACAGCTCTTTCGATCCAGCAGCATTACTGGTCGCTGATCTGTACTTTAACACCTGAACTGTGCAGGGAAATGTGTTAATTTTTCCTATAAATATCAATTCCTTCCTTCCTTACCTTGCCCGGTGGCTTGTTGCTGCTGTCCCAGTTCCTCCTATCCAGGGAGGGGGGCACCTGGTACACATCCTGTCCAGCTCCAGTTCCTGTGGCTGGGCCTGCTCCCTGGCTGGGTCCTGTGCCAATGGAGGGGGGAACCTGGTAAATGTCCTGCCCAGGCAGCTGGTACTGTCTCTGAGCTAAAAGTGGGGCCTTGCTTGGGGGCCCTAGTTGGGCATGTGGAGGGGGTCCACTTGGGCCAGAGGGAACCTGGTACAGACATTGGGGACTCGGTTTTGGGCCGTGGGAGGGGGGCATCATGTAAACAGAGTCGAGGTTGGGCTGTGCGGGGCTGGGGGTGGAATAAGCTGAGTGCATAGAAGTGTACTGAGCTGAAGGGAGGGGCTTGTTGGGGAACCCAGAGGTGGAAGTGATGGCAGCAGGTGCTGGAGCGGGCGTTGGCTTGGCATAGGCGCTCTGAGGGGGGAAGGGCCGCTGCACCAGGGAGGCAGGAGGGGGAATGGTTGGATCTGGCATGGAAGTCGAAACCTGTTGCTGCTGCTTGCTGTCATACATGCCCACCAGGATCTTGAGACGGTTGCCCGGGACGATGCCTTGGCGGCCATGGAGGGAGCAGAGCCACCAGCCATCCAGCCCTTGCGTGTTACGCTCCAACACCGTCATGATGTCACCCTTGCGGAAGGACAGTTCGTCCGGAGACTCTGCCACATTGTCGTACAACGCTTTGGCCAACACGTTCTGCAGAAGAAGGACAGAGAAGAAGATTAAGGAAATATTTGCATACTCCAGTTGTTGTCCATGTTACCGTTAACTGTGTTCTGTACAGACAGCAGCACTGTGTACAACACAGCAGGAAGGCACTGACTGAATGGTTTATGTCTACCCTGCACCAGCAGCACTGGTTGCCTCATTTAATTTTTGTTTAGCAGTTGTTAGTTGTTGTAGTGGTAGATCATCAAAACTGACACAGAGTAAAACTTCAGTTCAGCAAATTAATGCAAAATTGTGTGCAAGTGAGACATTCCTGACAGTTAATTTAGCAATGGTTCAGAAGGCAGTTGTTTTTTTCACATTGCACTTTTGGACAGTTTCCTTTAATGAATTGTGCTAGCGGCACAGTGGTGCAGTGGTTAGCGCTGTTGCCTCACAGCAAGAAGGTCCTGGGTTCGATTTCCGTGTCAGGACGTTTCTGTGTGGAGTTCACATGTTCTCCCTGTGTCTGTGTGGGTTCTCTCCAGGTACTCCGGCTTCCTCCCACAGTCCAAAAACATGCAAAACTCGGGGTTAGTAGGTTAAGTGGTCACTCTAAATTGTCCGTAGGTGTGAATGTGAGTGTGGATGGTTGTTTGTCTCTATATGTGAGTCTTGTAATGGATTGGCGACTTGTCCAGGGTGACCCTGCTTTTGTCCAAAGATGCTGAGATAGGCTCCAGCCCCCCCAGCGATCCCTAACAGGTTATAAGCGGTAGAAAATGGATGGAATTCTGATAGCTGCAGCCTAAATTTCTGAAAAAATTGAGCCAATTTTGTCAGTTTTTTTAAATCATCTCTGTTCTCCGAAAAAAACGGGTGATTTTTCCACCACCACCAGTTCCTCCAGAACATATTAGACACTTCCTGTCTCCTATATAACATAAAACATTTTCCAAGTCTAAAATTTCAGAATTTCTGAATGATATACAGTATATCTCTAGGTTTTTAAACATTATCGAAATATTGTTTTCAAAACTGTTATTAAAAAACAACATAATATCTGCATTTAAGAGTAAAAATAACAAATTATATAATATATATCGGAAATGCTTCACTCATGATTAATGTCTGAGCCATGCCCATTTTTAGAGAAAAAAATCACACACAATCGAGCCTTTTTCAGAAGGTAGAAGTATGAATATAAATTCTGAATCACAATTCATGTTTTCATCCATTCATTTTGTGTGACTTATGAGATTGAAACAAACTACAAACAACTGGGTAACCAAATAATTTAACTATAAGACACTAGTAGATAATTATTCACTGTCAGTGTGGTATTTACATGATGTTGCTGACAGTCATTGACTGTTTGAATTACTGATTGTTAGACAGCTTGATAGTGAATACATTCATACAGTACAGTGGCATCAGGGAACATGACTGTTGTGTTTAGATAAAGCTTTATGGGCAACAAGAGGTACTAAAACACCCACATAAAGGTCCAAAGGGACGACATGCTGCCCTCCAGCCAACCTTAGAACAAGGGAGCAACCAGGTTTCGGTTTCCCTGCTACTGCACAGAATTTAGTCGTTGGGAGTTTTTTAATGTTGAGGTTTTCAGTCACCTTGGAGGGCTAAACTACACATAAACAGCTGCCACTAAGCATTCAGAGAGGGTATATATTCCCCTTCACATAGTTAGTCATTTTTAAACTAATTTAATTCTGTTACTGTAGGTCTCTATTCATTTGCTACTGCTATTTTACATTTAAGATAACGGTGAGTGGCATTTGTTTTTCCCCAGAAAGGGGCAGGGGTAATGTTGGAAAAAGTTCCCGGACGTGCTGGAGTAATGTATCCATGTTTGATGCCATTTATTGACGCCAATGACATGACTTTTTCTTGTGTCAGTGTTTATTTTAAAGATTCTTTCTGGAGTTGCCTTAGTACCAGCAGCAGCAGCACCAGCAGCATGTCTTCATTTATTACAGCTGTGAGTTGCTCCCCACAACCATCAACCTCACCATCAACAGCACACTTATGAATACTCCTTTTCCTCTTTTTAAGATGCACTTACAATATGGACACACTCACAACCATGAAAAATAAAATGTGTGTCTGATTCTGAAAAAGGAAAAATCCAATCTAGGGGGGCAGCTACAGCACGTATCCTTCATTCTGATAGCTGACAGGCTGTTCCATGTCTTACCATGCAGCCCCGGAAAGGGCAAAGTACAAGGACGCTGTTTGATCACGGTTAAGGAAGGAAATATGAATAGGAATGGATATGGACGATAAATTTCTAAAGTGTGATTCATATTTAAAAGACATCTAATATTCCAACATGAGCAGAGTGAAGATCAACTTATTAGACTTTAGGTTTTGCATAAATTATCATAAATGATTCATTATCGACACATTAACGGCTACAAGATCTTTCACTTTTCTACAGGATGAGGGTGGTGAAATAAAAAAAAAAAAAAAAAGGAAGAAGGTTCAATTATAAAAAACAATAAAAAAAATTCCTATCATCAATCAATTTTCGTTTAATCCTATGAACATACACAAGCATGTGGGTGGAAACCCAGAGTGCAAACAGAAACACCTCCCTGCAGTATCTCTGGAACTCTTGAAGCTAAACCAATATTTGACGTCCACGTCTGAAATGTCTGCTCTCTAAGACCCAACCCGACCATCACACACTGGTACAGCCTGTACTGGCCCCATGCCAGACTCACATACACACCAACCAAAGCACAAAGCACTAGCCACTGAAATGAGGTCATGTTGACTTCTAGATTTGTACTAAGACTTTTCTTTCTCTAAACTGACCTGTTGGTGGCTTCAGATGGGAAAACTCACTACACCCTAATATACTGAAACACCAATGTACTAATATACAAACATACTTAATAACTAATATACTAATGTGTTTATTTTATCAATGTACAAATGTGATTATACTAATATACCAGTAAAATCATTCCATAAATCCACAGGATTCACACATACAAAAAATGTACTAGTCCACAATCCTGTGGACATATGAAACTGCGATCCAAAGCCACATTTCTTTGCTCAGCAGGTTTGTGTGCTTTGTGTCAGTCTGTTATTCTAAACTGTTTAGTCTCCCTCTCCTCCAAATCTGAGGCCATCGTTCTCTGTTTGAAAATGCTGGATTGCTCTCTAAGGGTTGGGGATGAGTTGCTGCCCAAGCGGAGCACTTTAAGCATCTTGGATTCACGTGAACAAGTGTTGTAAAAAATAGGATTTTAGATTTGATGCGTCGTCAGCTGTAATGCGATCATCTCTGATCGTCACCTACAGTCATGAGCTTTGGGCCCAAATGAGTTTCCTCAGGAAGGTGGCTATACTCAGCCTGAGAGATAAGGTGAAGAGCTCAGCATAAAGCTGCTACTCCTGTGTTGAAAGGAGCCAATGAGGAGCTTTAGGCCGCTGGTTAAGATGTCTCCTGGATGTGTGCCTTTGGAGGATTTCCAGGCAAATCCAACTGTAAAGAGACCCACTGGGAGACCCAGAACTCACTAGAGGGATTTTGTATCCCATTTGTCTGGAGAACACCTCAGTATCCGCCAGTAACAGCTGGAAAGTGTTGCTAGAGAGAAGGATGTCCAGAATACCCCGGAATACACCAGACCTCAGCTTTCCTTTGTCTGCTAAAGGAAGAAAGTTTGCCTGCACTCACCCTAAATCTCTAACATACTAGCAGCACTTTATGACATCACAACAAGTTTTGAGCCAGCTCTTGTCCAGGATGTAACACACAGTGTCATGTTTACCTTTCCAATAACACAATCACAAATGATTATTATGGGATTGCTGCACATTGAAACAATGAAACAACTGGCTGATGATATGAGGAACATGTATGTCTCAGTCTAGTTTAAGTGTATGCACAGCTTCATAGCTGTTTGATCAGTGTCATGTCAGGAACCTGTGTCTAAAAATCTGGGGCCTCATTAGTAAAACTGCTCTGCGATTTCTTATTTAGCTCTACTACACCCTTTCTAAAGTTGTGTTTAAATTGGATTCATAACCAGTTCTCTAAATCTCATTTGTAACTTCTGATCTATAATTTCTCCAATCAACTTAAACCAGTACCACATGCTGAGAATTCTTCCTATATAATGCAGCAGACTTTGATGGCATAAGAGAATGAAGCCAGATTATTAAAAGCAATCGTCATGTTAGTAATTCGTTTTAATTGGACATTTTTACATGTGTTCACTAAAGCTTACTTACATATAGTTCTCTGCTAAAGTGTTCTTGAAGATTAAAACTGATAAGTCTTTGTTATAAAAAAGGCTGTGGTTTAATTTCTCATCTTGCTGCTGTGGTTCAGGAACATACTGCAGGTGTGCCAGGATATGTGACGTTATTGTGGGGTGTGTTGTTCCAGGTGCGATGGAGCACTTTTCTTTTAAGTGAAAAACTTCCTCAGATAATTTAATCTTTAATCGAAGTGGATTTTTAACTGGTTTAAATGATGATGTTGACATGAACGTGCTGTAGACGGAAATCCCTGTTTTCAGTGAGTTTAGTGTCCAGAGAAACAGGAAGTGCACTGATGATGATTCACACAGCCTCCTGCGTGGACTGTGAGTCAGTGACTTGACCCTGACATCTGAGTGTCACCCTGAAGAGATTCTCATGCTCTGTCTATTTCTGTCTCTTTGAGAAGCAAACTTAGGTTTGTCCAATCCAACCCGACTGTTTCTGTCTTAAGAGACTGAATCATGTTAATCATACAGTAAATTTGAATTGTATTTTACAGCTCACTCAATATCTTCTATTACTGATCGATCAAAGTGTCTGTGACTTTTCATAACAACACTGACATAATAACCATGTAATTTTAGAAAGATTGTGAAGCATGTTTTTACAACATGAAAGACAAGAGAACATAAGAGATGTTGATAGTTGCTTCCTACCTCTCCGTCATCTGAGGGGAGTACTCAACATCTAGCTAACTAGCTGCTCATTTGTCATTTGGTAAATCACATAATTGAGTTAAATGAGTTGCAGTTGTCTCAGTCTTCACAAACAGCTGTCTATAATTTAGTATGGGAAACTTTTATGTGTGACTCATCCCATTTGAGCAGGTTGGCTTGCAGGTAAACTGTCTGTGTAGAGAACAACTGGTGGAACTCTCAGAACCCAGCTATCTCCTGATGATGATTTGGCTTTATATTATTATTCTATTACGCTTCGAAGATCTGAGCTGACACATGAATGTATTCTGTTGTGATGATGATAATGTTTCTATTCCTCTCTGTAAATCTGGTCTTTCTATGGTTACAGACACCTGACTGACTGAACATCAGCTGTGTAAAAAGTCTGACTCGGTCCAGTTTCGTTCAGATTCTGATCATTTTCTCAAGTCTGACTGTTGCTGAGCAGCTGCTGCAGATCAGCAGATCAGATGCCACAGTGACAAGTTTAGTGGGTCCATGATGTGCCTTTGTGAGTCATCAACTTCTTATTTGATCGACTCAAACAAGATACCAGCAGCTTGACTACGGCAAACAAACCAGCATTTATTTCATTCTGAACATCAGATAAAAGGTCCTGAGGTTCCTTTTTGGACAATTAGGGTTTGTGTCTGCTGATAGGGTGCTACGCTGAAATGGTTGTGAGGGGAACAAATAAATTGAGTCACTTTGATTGATATTAGCTCAGTTGTCAAACAGAGATTTGACACTCAGCATCCAGCAACCAAAAGAATTTTCCTGTCCCTGGAATAGGACAGGATAGAAATGGACTGAACTAGCTTCTTGTCCATCTTCGTGCATACCAGGCTGATGATTTGCATCCCTTTTGTTTGCTTGATAATGAGCAACGATGAGGAGGACAGTGTTTTTCTAGTAAGGGTTCCGCCTGAATGACAAAAGTGCATCAGCACCAACAGTCTAATCTCGTCAGTGTACAAGATTTACATTAAAAAGAGGTCAGCCAGATTGACATACTTCAAATCTTTATGAGCATCTTAGAATCATTAGAATCATACACCTGCTAACCACTACGAGGATAAATTTCTCATCAAACTCAAAGCCCCCTGCTGATGCTGACGCTGCTGCCTGAACAGGACCATCCTCTCGGCCCGACACTTCCACACAACCAACACAACCCATGCTGATGGACTGACCAAGTGCGCAACTAAAGAAAAGTGTTCTGTTTTATGACAACTGTAAACTCAACAAAGTTAAACAGGACGTACAAGTGCTGCTGCTAACGGCAGCTCTTCACTCACAACTGATACGTAGACGTCAGATCCCACACCAAATAAAGACACAATGACAAAACTGCTTAACTAACCCAGTCTTGTTAAAAGTGAGCAACAGTATCTGTTTAAAAACATATTTCCACAGACAGATTTAACTAAATCAGCAAATTCTGACGCACAAAAGAACATTTGGTCCTGCCGGCTCCCACAGCTGATGGAAGGAGGGTGTTAGATCAATGTGGGATAGTTTTGTGTGTTAAACGTTTAAATGTATTGAAGTAAGACAGATGCATAATTTCCAAAATTCACATCATAAAATGTTCTCCAGTCTTTACTTGCTGACTTTTAGTCTTTGAGAAACAAAATTAATTTCCATACACAGAGGAGGAATCCAGGTGATCCAACAGATATCAATCAGCAGCACAAATTATTTCATAATTATTCTCTAAATATTAGGCTCCTGAAACAGCTGAGTGAGCATCTGAGAGCGCAAATATCCCCCTGGCATGTTAATCAGCTTGCTAACAATGCCAAAGTCATGGTCCTTAAAAGCCAAACAGCTCTGTGTAGACGGGGCTGTTTTGTCTGTTAATAAATAAGAGAAAGCCATAAAGTCGACACTTGTACCTCCACTCCAAGTGTAGAAACGAGAGCAGGGTGGGTGCTAATCACATTACCAGGACCTCTCAGGATGAATCCCACCAGTGACAGGCTTTTGTGTGTAGTGTGTGACGTGGCCACTACAACCGTTACCAGGACAACCAGCTGCTGCTGAGCGACGCTGAAACTTCAACGTCGTCGTCTGGTCAGGGAGGACGAAGCAAACAACACACCTGACTGAAAGTCTGATTGTTGACCCCCTGGGATGTCCACTGAAGGGAAAGTAATATGAGCAGCTGGTGGACTGAGCTGTGTGTGTGTGTGTGTGTGTGTGTGTGTGCGTGTGTGCATGACTTAATGTCTTTTGTCTCTTGCCTCCTATTTGACCCCTGGGGACAAATACGAGCAGGACACAGGAGGTTTTGTGTGTGTGTGTGTGTGTGTTCATCACATTGCTGAGAGTGAAACTGGTCCTGGCCCCTGGGTCTGTCTTTTATCTCTCCATCTGGTCACACTGTATTTGTGGTCAGGGCTGGACGATGAAATGATTCTGATAAAAATATAGGTCAATAAAGACGAAAAGCTTTGGTAACTTTCCTCTGTGACACTTCAAAAATAAGTGTGAAAAAGTCAGACAGTGAGCTGCCTCTGAGCCTATGTTCCCCAGTGACAAGGTAATAGTCACACTTTCAACACAAAGCATAGATTTTCACCCCCAAAATTTGCACTTTTTAAAATGCACTGATTACATGGTGCTTATTATTGTATGCACACTGCAGCAGAACACTGGTTTATTGGGGCAAATTTCAGACAGACCTTCACAGCAGATTTTCACGCTTTGTTTATTCTGCAAAAAATGTCAAATCCAAATATAAATTTGTCAGTGCTAACCAAAATGGATCGCTCAGCCACCATCACTCGTTAAGCTAAAACTTAATTGTTCTCGCAAGGCAAATTAAACATGTTTCTAAAGTTTACAGATAAAAAATCAGTGACTGAAGGTCAGTGAAATCTTCAGAACAAAGTGCCTGGACTTGTTTAATGTTATCAATGTGAATCTATCCATCCATCCATCCATTTTCTACCGCTTATCCTGTTAGGGGTCGCGGGGGGGCTGGAGCCTATCTCAGCATCTTTGAGCGAAGGCGGGGTCACCCTGGAAGAGTCGTCAGTTCATCGCAGGGCTGACATATAGAGACAAACAACCATCCACACTCACATTCACACCTACGGGCAATTTAAAGTGACCAATTAACCTAACCCCCCAGTCTGCATGTTTTTGGACTGTGGGACCAACCTAATACAAAAACATTGACATACTGTATGTACCAGTATGAGCAGCTGCTGGAAGGTGCAGCGTGAGCAAAACATGACACACACACACAAGCAATGACATACAAGGGCACACAGACAGAAAACAGTCATTAAGAAACATTGCCACAGATTCATCTGCTGGGACACAGCGAGGTGTGTGACTGTGCACGTGTGTGTGTGTGTGTGTGAGGATGGTGGTAAACATGACAAGAGCTTCACGGTGTGTTCTGGTTTCATTTGGAAACAGCTTTACAATAACATGTCACATTACAATTCTTCTTATCCAACTCAATGCATTTCTTAATCGATTTTACTGGGCACCCTCTCGACTTCACCGATTATTTTTGAAGGACTCGGCGGTGTCAGGCCCCAGAATCAGTGGGCACTTATATTATTACATGCAAGAGCTCAGCGGACAAGACAACAGGAAAAAAGTACACAAACGTATTTCGGAAATCTCCCAGGACAATCTTGACTTCAACTCACGGTTATATGTATAGGGTGACCCTCTACAAGTGGCACAATGTAATGATTCTAACTGGGTTTTGTGCACACGGGGAGTCCCGATGAGGGGGTGGAAAAAACCCCCTGGTGTAACTGAAAGAGTTATTTCACATTTCACAAGTTCAATATAAAAGTACTGATAGATGGGAAAAACATATTGAAAAATGAGGAAAATATACTGCTGACTTAAATGTAGATTATGAGAATGTCCCCGGTTCAGCTCAACCTCACTTTAACCTATAAACTGCTTGGAAGATATACAGTATACAGCATATACAATTTAGTTATTGTTATTTATTCTTGTATTTTATAATTTAGTCATTGTTGTTCATTTTGCTTTTGTTATTATTTTTTTGCACAGAATTGTGGATATTGTGCCTCGGTTCTCTGCAATGGAAGGCAGGTCTTGGACCAGCCCAGCAGTGATCCTGGCTGTGACTGACTGATGAACATCGCAGCCTAACTGCTAATGCTAACCCTGTATGAGCAGTACGCAGCCCCACATTCTCACACGGGCCCTCTCTGGCTGTTCCAGCTGTTCTGACTTTGGAAAGAACTACCTGTGGAGGTATGATTCGCTCAGATTCTGTTATTCCTTTCAAATCACTCCTAAATACCCATTTTTTTTAAAGACTTGCTTTGCCCATCTTTTTGAGTTTTACTAATTTAAAATTTAATTCTTCTTTTATTCAAGTTTTAATTTACATAAATCTTATTCTTTTATTATTGTATTAGTCTCCTTTTAATAAATAACTAAAATTATTAAGCCTTCCTTACATGTCATTTGTCAAATTATGTCCCTCTCAGTTTTGTCTGTCAAACAATCTGTGCTTGTTTTTAATAGGTGCTCTTTAAATACAGTTATTCTTTTATGAAATTTACTTGACCTGGGAGACTGGGATCCTGCAGAACTAAAACCAGAATCATTAAACCACAAACTGCTGTATCACAGCAGAGCAAGGTGTGTGCTAACACAGCGAGTCTGAGCCTGTCTACGCACACATACACACTTACTACAGCATTCCAGAGGGTTCAAATACAAACACGCCATGCTCCTGTTACCTCGCATTCCAGAGGGCTCTCTCTCTCACACACACTGGGAAGCTAACAAATAGAGCAGAGTGATCCTCTCCTTTCCTCTGCCCTCCTCTCTCTGGCTCTTTCTCCTTCAGTGTCCCCTAACTCGCCTGCTTGACCCACCCCCGCTCCTGTCTTGGCACGTCAAGCGGTTCGTGAGAAACACTTTTGAGCACACGGCTAATTTGTGCAGCAGCAGAGAGAATCCTCCACCACCGAAATCCCTTCGAAACAAAACAGTTTGAGTTGCTTAATGAGACAAATGCTTCAGTTACGGTGAATTGAATGTAGCTTTTCCAAACAGCCCCAGCTGTACGAGCACCGATCCCCACTGAAGAAATGCTGCCTTCAGGCTGTAACTTACTGCACAAAACGGCAGGCAGCAGGGATTATGTAGCCTCAGGCACAGAGGCAAGGCCGGAGGATTGCTTAACCTGTCGACAGACAACCCTAATAGAACTACATACACACACACCTACACACAGGCACTGTCTTTTGCTGACAGGCAATCGACAATGTTTGTGCCTTAACTTTTCTTTATAAAATACATGTATATTGTAAAGTATCATGACTGAAAAAAAAATGACACCATCCATATTTAGATGTGATGTTGATCTGCTATTCAAGCTGCCAGCAGCCTGGATTTTTGGGGATTTATGGCACAAAGGAAGTTTGCCAGGCATCCTGGAGCCAAAACAGGAAGTGGTATAATTCTCCCCCGGTCACTATTACCAGGTAACAATGGAACAAATGTAATAACTTAATAACTCAACCTTACAAATGAAACCGAGGTGAAAAAAAGAGCGGGTGTTCAGAGCTTGCGTTGTGTAGGAATCTGTTCCCCCATCAATATGTTTCCTCTTTCCTCCACTATTGACAGGGTTCAACAGGCCTTTATCACAGACCTGAGACCAGAGTTTCTAAATCCAACTTGAATTCCGATGGCTGCTTTAGCTTTGGACAGTAGCCAGGCGGCCAGCAGTTAAGTCGTGTCGCTAACCTGGTCTTAGCAACAGCGGCAACAACAATAGTCAGCCAACCACTTGGAAACACAAGTATTCGTTGTTACAAACTGACCCCTAACTGTTTTAGTAAAAAAGGGAGAAAATTACAGTACTGTTTCACGGCGTTCATTCAGCCGGGTGTTGAGTCAGTGCTACTTTGTTTCCACTTTGTTTCAACAGTGAACGACTTATATATACTGTTGCTAAGAGTATTTAACGTTTTACACATTTATCAGATAAACATGTTAGTTTACTGTTTTTCATAACAGCCTACTCTGCCTTATAAGCATAATTTGTGGTAATATTAGTGTTCAACAATGATGCTCAGCATCTTGCAAGCTATGCAGGAAAAGGGACTTTTCTGGTCTTTATCCTGTCTACAAAGCTCTGAGTGTTTAAGTCAAGCTGAATTAGCCATCAGACGTTTTTTAAATATGTGCAGTGATTTGAGGCCTGGAACCAAATTTGAGTGAACAAGCAGTTTGAAAAAGTCGGCAATTGATCATCAATTCATGGTGTCAGAAAAAGCAGAGCTCTGGTAAACTTTAAAAAAGATTTTAAATTGTTGTTCTTGTAGCTATTTAGTATGTTTGGTGCAGCCCAGCCGAGCTGTCCTTAGTAATGTTTAAAGGCTTTAATAACCTGCACTTGAGAAATAACCTGCTGACACACCCTTTGTTCTTTGTGTGGGTGGCACACACGTTACAGTCTTTATTTCTCTGAGCAAAACTTAGATATAATTTACAATGTTAAAACCACTCCGGTGTCAAAAAAAAGGAATAAAGACATCCATATTTACATTTTCACAAACACACAAAACAGACCAAAGGTGTCGACCTTAAGACGGTTTCCCAACCACACAGGCAGAAATGTCGACCGTGACAGTCGATCAGTCTCATAAATCTGTTGAGAAAGCTCCAGCTGAGACTGCAGTGTGATTCAGCGGCAAACGGCGGGGAAAAACATCCAGTGATTCATAGCCTGTTGTGTGTCTGCTAACTGTCCTCTGCTGCATCAGAGGCTATAAAACTTAACCAAAAAATAACATTCAAGCGACCTTGAATTTACACTCTATTGTGTCTGCACAGATTTGGATTTGGAGATGAAGTATTTATAGTGCACACATAGCACTCTATACGCATTCTCAACATTTTTTGTTTTCAACAAATGCAGATCAGTAGACAAGAGCATTTAGAGTTCATACCTTCATCAAGGACAAACAATCACTCTGTTGTCTGGAACACCTGCCAAAAATGTCATTAAGGCCCAACATTCACTTACAGAAGAAAAAGAATACTAATAAAAAAACATTAGCATCAAATGTTAAAATTAAATTAATTTTTAAATTAAATGAATTTGATTCTGAAATTCAAAGCAAAAGTAGCTGTAAAAATACCTAAGTTGAAATTTGGAAGACTTCTGGCCAGGGAATCTTTAGAAACAGCAATTTTTACAAATCAGTGTGTTCTGATCTGGACCTCACAAGGTCAAAATTATTTTAGGATGATGTCTTTGCACTATAAATATGTGGTATAAATTACCTCTACCTCCTTGGTAGAGGCAATAAACTATGTGTAGCATGGACATACAGGCTTGAATGAATGTGCAAAAAAAAGCAAAGCTTGTTAGCTCTTGAGAGTTTTTCATTGCAGCTTGTGGAGTTTTGTTTGAGATATGGATCAAAAGGACCTTCAATTATTTTGTTGCAAATCTGAAAAATGGAAAACTACTTAAAAAATTGCAGTCCAAATTTGATGACTTGAAACATGGTATGAGATCTGAGAGTCTGTTCTTCAGTTTGTTGAGACCAGACTGTATCTGTTCGGGCACATGTATACTGCTTTTGTTTGATGAGAAAAGGCTGAACAGGTCCCACAGTTATGGTGGTGGGAGCAACGTGCCGTGGCACTGTTTTGCTGCTTTGGATGCGGCCTTAGTTCGGGTGCTTGGGGTCATAAAGAGTGCTTTAGGTTGCCTTTGGTCATCCAGCAAGATAAGGACCCGAACCAAAAGATCCAAGTCGCTCCAAACTTTAATTTAATTTTTATCAAGATTTTTGATTTGCCCCGTCAAAGATCTTGACGGGGCAAGTAGATCCCAGTAGATCTTAGATCTACTGGGAATCTAAGGTCCGTGCTCAGAATCCAAAAATTTGAATGAGCTGCAACAATTTGTAATGGAGGAATGGGCCAAGACCCCTCAAGAAACATGCGCTAACTCGGGTTGGATACCAGCTTTCAGTATACAGTATAACTGACACCTTATTAGAAATAATTATACTAGTACAGCAATGTAAAAAGTTGGTACCAGGTTTCTGTTAGAGTTGAGTCAGAAAGGTTGATCGTTACTGACTGTTCATTGTATCAGCAAAACATCTTCATCAAACTTCTTTCCAAATCTGAAAAGTCTCTGATAGCCACTTGGCGGCAGGGGATCTCCTAAACCTGTCCAGGCGCTGTGAGCAATGTCTCAGACGACAATGTGGATCGAGTGAATCGTTCCTGGCATGCATGAGTCACAGCTCCAGAGAATTCCTGCTCAGTTTTCAGGTGTGTAAATGGATGAGTGCAGGCAGATTCTGCCTGTCTGTGCGTTGCCTTCGGGCTCAGTGAGGGCGATGTGGGTCTGTGTGCTGTTTGGTAGGTGAGGGTGGAGCCTGAACACCATGGTGGGAGTGGAGGTCATGTGTGGTGAGGGTGGAGATGGGTGAGTGTTTTTTCAAGTAGGGGGACGGTGGGGAATTCCTGCTCCATGACTCAGTCCGTTAGTCAGGAAAAATACATGAGCTCTGACACAATGAGGACCACAGAGTGTTCTGACGCATATCACAGAACATGGGGAGTAATAATGAAATAACAACATCTGAAAATGAAAATGTGGTTCATACAGAACCTTCTCCTGCCAATTACAAAAATATCCTCTTCCTCTGTGCGATTAAAAACACATCAGTTTTTCTTTCTTTCACTACCATTACACAACACACACAACCCATACTGCAGCACCAAATGTGGATTCATCGATTGCTAAAAATAGCCGCCCCCAAATTTTTCTGTTTGTCCGATACAGTATTTTGGGGTATGAAGGAGGTTTTTCCTCAAAGGATGAAATCATTGTATTGTTTTGTATTTTAACCTTCAAATGGGCAGCATATCTGTAACTAACACAATGGAACAGTATCATCATCTTCACACTTCCAAAGTGTGAGTGTCTAATACGTGTTACATTATGGCACAACAATCAAGCAACGTTACACTTCGAAATGAGGTCCCTTCAGTTATAGTTACAGTCACACTTCAGTTGCACTATGTGTAGGTTGACTGTACATCTTCAAAGTAAACCTAATGTTCAGTGGAAATATCTTACAGGCCAATCATAAAGCAGAGCAGAGGCGTTTTCTTTGGCCAACTAATTGTAGATACAATGTAACCTGGACACCTCATATATTACAGCATCTCAAATCCGCAGAGTGACAAACGCCAACTCAGAACAGAAAAGTGACCAAAGTCAATTTTCTTTCTCAGTGTCCAATCAGATATAATGTGTACAATTTAACCGACTGTACTGTAGTTAACACTTTTTTTTTTAAAACAAGCGTGCAGGCCTGAGTCCCTTCAAAGCCTGTCAGAGCTCTCAGACAGCTCATTTTACATTCAGTCCATCTCAACAAGCAGACCTGGTTTGTATGATCCAGGACTGAGTTTGATTTTTTTTTTTTATGACGACACAGATAGAATCCATCACTTCTCACTCCCCCTTTGTTGTTTACTTAAACTTTAGACAAAATTAAAGACTCAAACCTACAGAGACCGAACAAACCACAAATGAAGATTTTTTCCCAGTGACACAGATGTTTAAGATGTTTAGGTCTCTGAGAGCCATAAACGTGAGATCTGAGTGAAACGATCAGGCACACTGTCAGAGAACCGGAATCACAGCGTCAACAGTTACATGTACCAAAACAAACATGGCCATCAACCTGCAGCTTGCACTGTGCATATCCACTGACACTTGTGCTGAGGAAGCCAAAAGAGGGGGAGATTGACTTAACCGACTCCAACTTGGCCCCATCAGTCGTCCAAGTCACATTCAGAACATCCAGTTCTGGTGTGTTTGTTGCAGGACATGTTGGATGTAATAAATAAAGGAGGCGCGATAAGATTGATCTCACCTGACAAGAATATCCATCAAATTCTGATATTCAAACATAATTAGACAACATTGAGGCTAGAACCTTATTGTTAATGAATACCTTCATTAAACCTTTGAGGTTAGGGTTATAATGTCCAGGACAGATGGCAGTTTACTTTAATACCTTTTATTACACACTAGCGTCACCCGAGGACAGATTATAAATAAGGTTGCTTTGATGATACAGTGAAGTCTGTTGCTACAATCAGTCAAATCTACATTTAAGCAATCTTTCGTTCCCCTTAAACTCACTAAAAACACAAATAAACAGACCAAAAGCAACACAACCTGACTGTGCCACATTATTTTACATGAAGTACTTGCTGATTACTGCTGTGTAATTAATAGTTACACATATGCTGAGCTGCCCCACAGTCTTCCACTGTCTGCCACATTCCTGACATACACACACATACACACACAGTGGTATGACATTAGCAGTAAACTGAGGCAGAGGCCTCTCAAACAATGGCAGGGGAGGACTGT
>KV751352.1:453700-467474 GCA_001698575.1 Mola mola
CTTCTTTCCTCTCAGCATACCATCATTTTGTCTCTCTCTCTCTGTGTCCCGTTCAATACTCGCACAAATCATACCGTCCTGCCTCGTCTTTGCTACTATTTTACTGGAGCCTTTTTCTCTTAGCCCAGTGATGGCCTCCCTGTCCTCCGGCCATAAACCCTTCATTTCTCTCCATTTTCCTCTGAGTCAGCACAAAGACACACACAGCCGCTGCCCTCCTTCTTTCTTTCCTTCTCTCTTCCTTGCAGACAAAGTACTTGTGCAGTGTTGCAGTGTTTTGAATTAAAATGTCTCTGGGATTCAGTCGGTAAAGCTCTCAAGAGGATTACAAGCATCAAGTGACAAACTTTTACTAAATCCTTAATAAACTATTCCAATACTTAACCTAGAAATGTCACACGTCTGCTCCATTTTCTCTTTTAAGGACTTCTTTCAGATGTTTGTTACGGCACACAGCTTCCACTTCACTTACCGTCAAACTTTAAGACAATAAAATGTTTTAATCTTTAAAACTGCCAAAAAAGCAGCAACTTCTTGCCTGCACATTCCTTTACAGGACGATCTCCTGGACCAAAACACACACACACGCACAAAAAAATACACCCTGCTGAGAACCAACAACAGGTAGGAATCTGCAGAGAAAATGTAAACTTGTGCCACCCCCAACCTCTCTCCTTCACCTTTTCCTTCTTTTCCTTTTTTCTTTATACTTAAATTTCCCTTAGTCCAAACACAGCTGAGATATAACACACACACAAACACACAATGAGAGCAACACCAAACATGCACAGGATTCTGTCTTTCTTTCTCTCCTTCTCTCTCTCTCACACACACACACACACACACACACACACACACACACACACACACACACACACACACACACACACACACACACACACACACTCACCAGATAGTTCATTTTGTTCATGCTGCAGTGAGTGTTGACTCCAGGGCTAGGGCTGTAGCTCAGCCCCTGTGACACACTTTGCCAACTCGAGCCTGCGAAGAGTAGATCCCCAAAGATCCGAAAAACTCCTCCTGATCTCCTCCTCCACCCTCCTTCCTTCCTTCTGTCCTCCCTCCCCGCTCGTGTCTAGTTCAGTCTTGTCTTCAGTAGTCGAGCGGATCCCAACACATTCTGCCACTCCGTGATCTCACTCATCAAGAATGAGAGCGCTGCTTGGCCCATTTACTTCTAGCCCCTACTTGATCTCCCCTCTCTCTCTCTCTCTCTCTCTCTCTCTCTCTCTCTTTGCCTGAGGAATAGAGGGAGGAGCGTGTAACCCGACACATCACTTCCTGTTGGATCCTAATATTCCCTTTATCCATTCTGGCCATTGGCCTGAGGAGCTCTTCTCATGCAAATAGGCCTTGCCCTCCCACTGGCCCTCCTCTCCTCTCTTCCATCCCCTGGTGTTCAGAGAGTGTCAGTGCAGCTCACACACACACACACACACACACACACACACACACACACACACACACACACACACACACACACACACACACACACACATTCTGACTCCATGACACACTCAGGAACACACTGTTAGAGTATTTTTTTTTTCCCACATTTCGCATGAATATATTGATATACTGATTTTTTTTTTTTTTTAAAATTCAGAAATGTGTTTCATTCCTAGAATAATTCATAATTAAGTGTTTGCTCATGGCTCATGTCAATGTGGTGATGAAAAAAGTGCCCAAAACTTGATAACGTATAGATATCGTATAGATAAAAAAAAAAAAATCCAGTACAAATACTACTGTGTAAAGTGTCAATGTACCTGAAATGTAGCTCTGGTATAATAAAAGTAATTTTCTGGCAATAAATGTACATATCAAAAGTACAAATAAAAGTAAATGTACTTTTTAGGGATGGGGGAAAACACATTTGAGTAAGTATTCCCCCACTGTATTTAAACCTTGGGCCAATGTGATCATCCTCTCCTTTGAACAGCTCCAAGTTAAGTGTAGACTGTCACAAACTTATTTCTTCATATTTGTCCAATTTCAATGCAATATCTTCATTTCCTACACAACCTGACGGCGTGCTTGAGCAGCTATGATTAATTGATTAGTTCATCATACTGATAATAATTGACAACAGTTGTAATAATTATTGTTGTTTTGTTTTGAGAAAAAATGTAAAGTTGTATGTTCCAGCTTCTTAAATGCTTGCTGCTTTTCTTTGTCATTTCTGACAGTAAATGAAGAGTCTCTGGGTCTTTAACTATTGTTTGGCGTAAAAAAGCCATTTGAAGATGTCACAAAATGACAATTTTTCAAGAATTTATCATCAGTTGCAGCCGTATGGTAATCTCATTGAAATTTACAGCTAAGGCAGCATAATATTTACCCACTCCATGGTAGATCTCTCTGTCTGAAATCAGAATGACTTGGTGTTGTATAAAAAGCGGATTCATGGTGCTTTAAAGAGTGTTGAGGTTCTGCGGGCAAATTTGAGAAAATGAGGCGCCCTTTCCTTGACTCTGCTGTTTTTAAATCTCCTCACATTTGGTTTACAAGCCTGTAGTTATTAGAATAAATATAGAACAAACACATCACATTAATATATAATTTGCTTCAACTCCAATCTGTTGTTTGTTGGTGGGTGTGTTTTCTATTTATTTGTTATCGTCCCCTTTCTTCTCTTTTATTCTTGTTTGAATTCCTATTAGTACAATTCAGTTAAAACAAATACACAAATAAAAAACGATTTCTCCTGTTCAATTCTTATTGTAACTTTAAATTTTTATGATTACAGCAGGCAAAACAAGTCAGTGAAAATAAGAAATTTAGCCCGAGGCAAGAATAAAATTCAACATCCATAAAGGATGAGGACTCAGTAATAATTAAAGCTGAATCTAAAAGAAGGTTTAAAATGTTCTACTGGGACACAACGGCTACTTCCAAAGTCAGCACACTGACATGAAAAACTCTGCTCCATTTCTCCATCAGTTTAAATCAAATTAAAATGAGTCTCTACCCCAAAACTCTAGGATTGAGAATGAAACCCTGATACAGATATAAAACCTCTCATATACTTAATTTTTAATGTCCTTTGTGAGTTTTGTACTGAGGCAGGTCTGTAAACTGCAAGGAACCTCTATAGCCAAAATGTCAGATCATCGTTTCTTTTCCTTTGCTGTCTGACTGTTTCTGCATTTTTTTTTTTTTTTTTTTTTTTTTTTACAAGCTGTCAGAGTCGTCCAGCCACATTTTCACATTTCTGAGTGCAGAAACAGAAGGAGGAACCGGGAGGAGGGTGTGGAGGTCTTCAGTTCCATTTCATCTGGTGGGGTGACCCATTTACCACACATTCATCTGCTATTATAACATAGCTGTCATTCCTCCATTTCTATCCTTTACGTTGGTTCCTCGTTGTTTCCAGGTATTAACAGTTTGTGGTTTGATGTCCAGGCTATATATTTTATTATCTCTTTCCCCCTATATTTCTAATATGATGGTGGAATAATGGAAGCTTGAATTTCATCTGGAAAATTCTTAGCTATTCCATTTAGTTTTCCAAAATAGTTTTGAAAGTTCCACTGTCTATATTTATTCTTCTACAGTAGTGGACATTTTTGAAGAAATTAATGTTCCCTGCATTGAATCTAGTTACTAATACCTCAGATGACTCTGTCCTAAAATCTGTAATCATCTGTGAACTACTCAAGATGGTTCTGCTCTCAATTATAAACCTTCTCCATCTATCCATCTTGGAGCAACATATGCTGCCAAGTAGACACAATTATTAGGAAAGGCCTTACTTCTTATGCTTGCTTATTTCAGCAAGACAATGCTGACTCACCTTCTGCACATATTACAACAGCAGGTTTCCATCCAAAATTGGCCTGCCTGCAGTCGCAACTCATCATCCATTGAAAATTTGGCGCATGATTAAACATAAAGAATGACAAAGCCGACCCGAAATGAAAAGCAGTTGTAGTCCTATATCAAGTAGACGGGGAAAACATCCAATTGCATTAAAACGTTACATTTTACGTAGCATCACAACGCTATGGAGAATTAGATGTACAGAGATTTTTGGATTAGTCCTAATGCATTATTACAAACTTTAAAGACTTTTACTGTTTTGGAAAAATGTGTAATTAGTTTGTGTCAAACCTGAGGAAAATCCCTCAAGGTGTTTGTGACATATCATGTTCACAATGACAACCAGAAAACAGAACGACCTCGGCTCAACCATCACAGGCATGGAGCCATTACAAGAGAAAGTTTCACAGCTGAAAAACACTTTCAGCAATTAAAGCTGAGTCAGTGACAGGTTGCTCTTCACCGGGAACCTGGTGTTTCAGTCCGTATTGCCCACAGAGAGAGAATGACGTTACAGTGGAAATGCCAGAACAAAATCAGCTTTATGCAACTGCCTGTGACCCAATGTGAGTGAAGACGCTGTATATACAATATAAATATAAAGTACATGCCACATCCTCGATAACATGTCTCTGTTGCTGCCATCTTATGTTATGTTAGCAAAGAACAAAGACTTTTACTGACTTTGTATACAGTATCAGTAAAATGCTGAAACCAATCTGTTTCATGGTAAGCTGACATCTAAAACAGAAACACACAGCTGCTTTGCTCATCTGCTCACATTCAGTTCAATATCTATCATCTTGAAGTTCAACTGTAATTATGTACCAAATAAACTGTGCAACAGTGTGTGCTGTTTATTTTCAAGATTTCTGACTTAATGACCCATCACCAGGCCTCTGGCACCATTCAAACTCACAATATAGATTCACTTGAAAGCTTTTTTTCTCTCTGGAACTTAAATCCACACTGAAAGAAAGTAAGTCTGTATATGTCAAATATATATATATATATATCAAAAATTTGCCATCCTTGAGAAAATAATGTGCGATGTACATGTCACAAATGTGTCATGCATCAACACGCTGCACGTCAATGTATTGGGAACACTCTGATGGGGTCCTGCTGTCCCATAAGCCCAGATGTAGATCTGAGGGCATAACTAAGGTCAATCTCATGGAGATGTAGCTAGCAAGAGCACCATAAAGAGAGAGTGATGAGCATTAAGGAAAATGTTGGCAATGAAGAAGTTCTGGCGTAAAAGAAAAGGACGTCTGTTATTTGGAATATTTCATTAAGCCCTTAGAGAGGGCTGATGAAGAGCATGAAAATCTGACCTGTGACGCCGTGTTTCCATTGTATGGTAGCTGCTCAACTTTGGTCTCAGATGGTTCCTTTTTTGTTGCAACTATTGCCCAACCAACGTGGCTCGTTGTTATTGCAAAATTGCGGGATACTGCTGTCAAGCAACCAACGTGAAAAACATGTAAAACAGCAACAGAGGATATGGGATGGACTGTGTTTTTGATTCGTGGTATGTTGTTTGTTACAGCGAGGAGACAAATTTTCTTTGAAAAGGGGCTGAGGACAGTGACACGAGAGACTGCTGAAGAAGACACAAGATGTGGGAAACAATACTTCACTACTCAGATGACGAGCCTTCAGCTCGAAAGCGATGCAAGAAGGTAAACTAACATAAATATGTATGTTCCAATAAGGAAACTATTTAACAAACTAACTTTGCTATTACCTATTTACATGTGTGGTGTATTTTAGATCAAGTCTTTGCTAAGTGATGACTATTCTCTTTGACTAATCTGATGGTCTGCAATGGCACATTTCTAGTATCATTGCAGCTCACTTGGAACCTCAACCAAGGTGGTACTAAAAATTATACCAGCTACCCTCTGAGTGGAACACCTATGAAGGTGAGTTTAGTCAAGATGAGTTGAGTACGCATAAAGCCCTCTTTCCACCAAGCAATACAGTTCAGCTCAGTTCGGTACCATGGGCATTTTTTTGCATTTCCATTTTCAAAATTTGTTAATGGTACCTTTAAAAAAAAAAAAATGAACCATACCATTCCAATCTTCACTTCCCTCCCTTGGGGAACCAACCAAAGGTATCCAGTAACAAAGAGGGTTGGGCCAGGGACACAGCGGTTTGTTGATTGGCGGACAGAACTGACCTCCCTGCAATTGGTCATGAGATGACTCACACATGCCATGATTAAATATCTCGTATTGATTACAAGAACGAATATTTGCTAGACGAAATGCTGGATGTATTCCATTTTTTCTCTTACTAACTTGCGATCTCATCGTGTAATTTATTGGAAGGCAACACTATGTTGCATTGCTATGATGGCAAACTAGTTACGAAGCTGGTGCAGTTATTGCAGTCTGCTGTATACCCCCCCCACCAGGTAATGGTACAGTTGTCAGTGGACACGCACACCTGTAATGATCTTACAGTTCCCACAAGAACCACGCTGAGCTTGGTGGAAACGGATTTGTCAGACCTTTGAAGCATGTTGTTCCATGATAGCTTTCTCAGCACCCTTTGAAAGTACTTGGGAGAGTTTTAAACAAGCAAACTCTAAAGTGGAAAAGCATCTATATACGGAGAGCTTCTTAAGAAGATGTTTACTTGCTTACTTGTGTTTCATTACTCACAACCGGATCAACATTCAGCATTCAGTTGCCTTTTTGCCCACCTCATGAACACATTAAGGAGAGAAGATTTACAAGTCATATAAATAATTTCCCCAGTGCTTTTAACTGAGCAGCTTGAAAAATAAGTCTCTCTGTGAGATTACTAATACATTTCAGTAACACCACAATAAGTATATGAAAAATTTAAATTTTACCTCCTCAACCCCTAAGTACTAAGCTGCTTATGAATTTACATATATGTGGATGCACCCAGCTCAAGATAAAGTGTAGATTATTATTCTTATGACGAGTCAAGCAGTTTAACATCATCATCGACAGTAATTGTGTCGCAGAAATGTATTTGTATTTATATCATCTTAAAGTCCCCCTCCAGTGTGTCTAATGTATGCAGTTCTCACTGAAGATGCAAAGATATATCAGAAATAACTAAAATAATTTGTATATATGTCCGTACCCACCAGTAAAACTACCTTTATGAATGCTGAATGCTGTTCTCAACCAGTTTCCATGAAAACAGGCTAATTACCTTTATTTCTGGATTTTTTCTGGACCCTTGTATTAACTTTCCCCTTACAGGGGTAAATTCTGCAGATTACAGCAGAACTCTAGCACCGCAGAAGTTGGCACACTCATTATATTAATATTGGTTTGGCCCTGAGCAAATGATTTATTTTTGCTCACAGGAATGTGACAATTAGGTCCACCAACAGAGCACAATGATTTTATTTCTACAACCGTCAGTCTGCGGTAGACAAACCAGAGTTGAAAGTGAACGTGTGTCAGAGAGTATTGTGTCCGGTACGATGTGGCAGCAGAAAACAGGTTGGAAAGTCCGTGCAGCTCTGCTCCTCTGGGCCTCTAACAGTACTGACATTGTGTCTGATGCTGAACATTCCACACACCTACACATCAACTTCACCCTCCGTGACCTGGCATTGCACTGCCCTCTGACTGCCATGCTGCACAACAACATCTCTGTCACACTGACCTACCAATGGTGACACCACAGAAAGCAGTCATTGAGGATGAAACCTTGTGGAGCACAGTCAATCTGAATATGGTAATGGTCTCTGCTGGAGGACGTGGACATGTCTACACTCTCAGTTCAGGCCCAGGACCATTTCATCAACCTCCTGTGTAGTCAGTGATCACTGAAAGTGGTGTCTAAAAATGGTTTCTTTGGCTGGCATCTTTGCTTGGCTCAGGCACTACAATGACATCTTGTGCAACACTCATTCGGGTTTTTGCCCTTTTTCTGAAGAAGACAATATTTTTCGACTAACTTGACTTTTTCGTCTGTGTGAATACAGTCTTCCTTTCTCAATCATTTAATAAATTTCTTATAAAAAAAGATATTCTTTTCATAAAGTTTAAAAGTATATGAGTTACATCTCTGCATCAGCTTTGTTTACAATGCACAGAGCTGAATGTCTTCCCTAAACAATTTAGAGGATGTGTGTTGCAAAGTACCATAAATATCTGAATGCACTGTCAAAAACAATGTCTAGTAAATTACTGAGTTATTATTATTGATTAACAACACCATGTCCCATGAGTATTTATCAGATAATGCTTCATTCGAAATAAGGTCTACAGGTATTTAAATGAAATAAGATGTTTACATAACTTGAATCAAATTCTGAATATTGCCACATTGGAAATCTGCCATGGATTGTCCAACTTGACTCCTGGAGAAAGCTAATGTTTATCTGGTGATCACTAAGACAAGGCTAAGATCACTCTGGGGTCCACTAACTTTCAAACTTTGTGCGTCGCATTTTCATTATCTCATGGATCCTTCAATGATCAAACTATATCAAACCTACACAGAAACAGTCTCACCTCAACTTCCATCTGGCCACAGGTCAAACTCTTGATCCACTTTATTCTCAGGCTGCAGAAATACTTATGGGTTCAATTAGCAGTGGGGTATTGGGAATGGTCATAAACTAGTTATGACCAGCATCCAACCATCATGATTGGAGGACAACTGCAGTCATTGCTGAAGTAATTTGACTCAGATTGTGGCAGGATATTTTTACTGAAGTAACAGTTATATTCTTAAAACTTTTTGTCCTTAATTGTGGAGCTCTATTTGTCATGCTGTTTGTGGCTGTGCTAACAGATAAAGCTAAGTTAAATTTACAGCTTTAAACAGCGGTGTTTTGACCATGCACTAAAAGCAAAAAGAACTTTGGAGGAATCCAAAATAATTTGACTGATAAACATAAACTTCATGAAACTGAAATACTGTATGTGTGCTCATTTCATTTAGTCAACAAAAAGCCAGCGCAGGAAACTCCACAACCCTAATTTATGGTTGGGCAATGTCAAACTTATTACAAAAAAAAAAAGAGAATTAAGTGAATAAAACCGTGGAACCATTGCAGCTGACAGTGAAACTAAATCCAGTACCAGAAATGTCAGACTTTAAGGTTGAGAAGGTTGTCTCACTTCCTTTTAACAAAAGATGACCAACCTTATTACTATGGCAATACTGATACACCTCGAACCTATTAGATTCTAGGAACTGACAAGCTTGATGTTAACAAAACTCGGTTCATAGCAAAAGCACAGACATTTACAGTATTTTTTTTGTAACATACTTTATTTCCTCGTATCATTCGGCCAAGTCATTTGTTTAATTTATTCCAATCCTGCTGTCTTGCTTGCTGAAAGTGGCTGTCTATGACAGTGAGGTTTTCACATTTGACTCACACTCCTGACATAAAATAATTAATTACCCTTTTTTTTGTACCCTGAGCTCCTCATCCCATCCCATTAAAAGCCCATCTTGAATCCAAACGAATGATGAGCGTCTCCTCACTTCGCTATTTTTCACTTCATTCTCATGGTTAATAACTTCATTAACCTCTGTCAGCTCTCTGCTCTGGTCCAGCAGCTCACAGACTCTTGTTGATGAGCTTGGAGAGTGTGTGTGCCTATTGCAGGTAGTGGGTTTTTATAGGCCGATAAAACAGTGGAAGTGGAGCATGAGAAAACTGAGATGATGAATCAGATATGTTGTTAGTGTTCATTTGTCCTGCAGTCATTGAAGTGGACAGAGTGACACAGATGGAGCTGTCAATGCACTCATGCTTCCCCGACGGCCTGACAGTAGTTTTAATTCAATGAGAATCAAGTTAGCCGGCTACACTGGTAGCCTCACGTGTCTGGACTGTTTCTGCATCATTTTGAGTTTTTGCTGGAGATTAATGTGCTAACCGTCTATAGACTAAACTGCTTATGTGCACCTCCTGTCACCCTCAATCTCCCTCAAACACATGATAGAAGACAGAAGTTACATTGGCAGCCCATTCGGGTTTATCTGCTGCATAATCTGTAACCTATTTTGGTAGCTTTCATTTCTATTTTCTCTGTTTCTGTAGGGATTTTCTCTGGTGTTATATCCCTCCTGTAAATGCACCAACTTTGCTGTGACTTCTTATCTTTAAAGCTTGTTGTGCACTGTACCATTTTGGTTTGGATTGTTTTGATATAGACTACATTATGAACAGCAAGCCTCTGTGGTGTGAGAAAGGAGTCGGCAAGCTGGTGTGTGTGCAACCATAGATCAGAAGTGAAGTGCAGGAGTGTGTGCGTGTGTGTGCGTTTGGGGGAACCTAACAGGGAGGTTAAAGCAGTCACTAAAATAAGGTGAAGGACTGAGCGCAGCTTGTTTCACAGAAACTCTAATGACTGCACAATTTGCAGATAATACCTGAGGCCGATCAGATGGGACAAAAGGATCATTGATATAAAATGGCACGAACACCCACACACAAAAGAAGCATAATAGGATTAGTGTGTGTTAGCGCTTTTTAATACTGGAATTCTATTGCTGGGGATGACGTACAGTAATAATGCTGCTGCGGTTTGTGATCAGCAGCTCGTTAGAATTTTCTCTAACCTTATCTCTTTGCTGTCAACTAGATGAATTCTCTTAGCAGTGCTGACAAAAGACTGGAGCACACTGTAAACTGCAGTGGTCACTTCTTCGTCCAGGAGTTATGCTGTTCCAAATGAATGCAGTTAACTTGTTCTGCCAAAAGAACTCTCTCCTCCTGTGTTTGTTCTGACAGCCATTTAGCTGCCTGATTTCATTTACACAAATACCATTCAGTGATTATCTGCTTAGGCTACAGCATGTTTAAGGCGACAGCATGGGACTCTGTATAGGATACATGGCAATGAAGTACCAATGGCGTTGAATGGAAAACTCAAAACTTAAGTACCCTAAAAAGCAGGTTGGTCTTGGCTAGTTTCTCTGATATGACCAAATCTAGCTTCAACAAAATGGTATGTGAGTGAAATCATAAGATGTCTATAACAAAGACTTCTGCAGTCGAGTCCCGCATGCCTCCATCCTGGAGGTCAACAGTCATTTTATCAGCCGTAATCTCTTTTTCAATATGGAACCGCACTGTGTGAAAGTATCCTATTCACTGCACGGCAGCAGCCATTCACAGCTGTCCAGGCCATTATCATGAAACTGTGGAATGAATGAGACCCTGTCAGTGTGACACAGAGAAGACAAAACATTCAGCACACATACACTGCAAATCCACAATTCCCTCACAGTGATGTTTAACTCTGAGGGGATACAGCCTGATTTGTAATTCAATAATGGAGATAAATATATAACGGCACAACTTTTCATTTGAAGCAAAACTCTGTACTTAATACATCTTGTCTTGAAACTGTGTGGTACTGAAAAGTTACCAAAAAGTGTTTGTTAATTAAATGTCAATCCACATCCGTGTGTAGCGATGATTATACTAAAGTCATGTCTCAAAGTTTCAACAGCAGTTCTCACAGTCTGACACAATAAAGAACCATCGTACCAGAGGCAGCACTTTGTTCTGCTCTCAGACAGTCAACTCTTTGACAGTCAGGAAAATGGCAGCCACTGTGGGGAACTGCACACACAGCCGATGGGATGGACCTATTCACCTTCCTGTCTCCATTCAGTATGCTCTGTGTGTCTATTCCGTCAGCCAGGGGGAACCATAGGATGAGAACCTAGAACCATCATTGCAGCTGCTTCTACCCCAGCCTATTAGTGAATGAGCAGTTGCTCGGTTCACAAGTGTTGCCATGATTTTCAGGCATACATCTTTGTTCAGCATTCTTCCCACAGGAAAGTGGATCAGTTGGAAACTGGCTCAGGTGATAGGGTCATCCCGTGATCGGAATGGTCACTGATTCAATCCCTGACCCCTGGTGTCGACGCCTTAAAGCGTCTTGAGCAAGCTCCCGAACCCCAAATTGTTCCAGACTCTGCGCCATTGTTGTGAGTGCAGGTGGCATCCTGCAGGTAGTCATTGCCACCACTTAGGTGCTTTCAGTGTTGAAGGTGACTACAATGATGAGAAAGGGGCTCTATAAAAGCAGCACACTTGCCGTCGATCAACCAATCAGATGGTTTAATATCCAGAGGCACAAACATACTTGTTGCTTATCATTACGTCTTGTTTCCCTGATCTCCTCTTTCCCATCAGAATACTAATAACAATGTCATCTGATGGGAAAGAGCAGACAATGACAACGACTAATCAATGAAGACAAAATCTTCTGCAGAGTTTTCACTTACTTCTCCTTGCTCAACGCTAGTCCATACCACTGGTACTAAACAATTATTTAAACACTAAGAGAGAGGGAGAGAAACTAAGACTAATAGCTTTAATTGTAAAGTTTTTTTATGTAACAGTAAATAAAATTGGCACCTTATTTGTCAGAGGAAAGAGCATCATCAGCATATAAAATAACATGCTAGATTTTGAATGGCTAGGACCACAACTTTAACATTTTTAAATTCCACTCCATGCAGCTGCACTCATTCATGCAGGACAGACAGACTGTATCTGCCATCAGTCAGCTGATTAGATTTAGGTAATTGAAATTCATATCATAATTTTCAGTTAAAACAAGGATGATTTGAGATGTAAAAATGTAAGGAAAATCGTTGAAAAACATCAATATTTTTAAAACAGGAATAATGACGTTTTAGTTACATAGTTAATTTAGTTGAATAATTCGCAGTGGAACTAATGTCTTGGAGGAGGAGTCACACAGACTAAACAGACATCATATATCTGGTTCTAGCTAAAAAAAAGTGAACAAATGCACCAATCGAAATCTCTTCCTTTATGTCATGTCTTTTCTAATGGAACAGCAAGTTTGCAATTATTGTCACAGTGCAGATCAACACTGTATTCACACCCAACATAGCGGCTTAACACGAGTCTAGATCAAATACTGCTGACATAATGATTAATCATCAGTCTCCACTAATCAGATCTTACTAAAACAAAGTGCACTCCATGCTGGAAGACCTACCTCTGCCTGTGGTGCTCCCTGCAGGCAGTCAAACATTCTACACACCTAGAGGAAGAATACACAGCACAGATATGAGCACAGAGAACTTGCAAAGAGATCCAAAATCTATTCTTTTGCAGCTCTACCTGAGCTTGAAGTGCAACTGACCAGGACGGGGATCTTTTACCTCCACGTCATATATCATCTGTAATCCAGCCCGACCCCCCTTACACACATGCACACAGCAGGAGGTTTCTATGGCAACCAAGCCCGAAGGGCCAGTGAATCAGTCTGGAATGATCTAGATTCACTGATAACACACAGACACACACACACACACACACACAGATGTACAGCATACTGAAGCTGGGTGGGATGACAATAGAGACGCAGTGTGATGAAGGACAGATTTAATTAAACATGCTCACTGTATTTATTAACACAACACTGACCGTCTCCTGGTGACCATGACCCTCATTTGAATTAATCAGATATACAACAAGAACGTATAATAAGATTTTATACCAGCATTTTATTACACCTTCAGCAACCCTCACCCTGACAGGAGCCCAGGCTCACTGATGAGGTCAATTTGTAGATTGGCAAAAGAAAATGAAAATAAATAAATATCAGCAGGGCAAAATGACTAAACTATAGCCCCTCGAATTCTAGAGGAGATATAATGTATTAATTTGTTCTGATTAAATATTTAATCATATTTCATGTTCCGAAAGGATGACTTCTCCATGACAGCCATCATTGGGACAACAGTTCAAACATTACAGAAAAGCTAAAGAAATACGGATATGCTAATTTGAGGATGTTGCCTCAGTTGATGACCATGTTCCATTTTGGGCAAGTTTTACTGAAGCTCCTGTATATTATAGTCTCTGTTGCATTCATGCTTTGTCAAGGCAAATTGAATTTAGCTCAGGACA
>KV751352.1:467513-492198 GCA_001698575.1 Mola mola
CTCTAGCTCCATGGAGGGGACAAATGTTTGCAGACGCGCTTCCTTGTAGGGAAGGGCTCCAAAGACCAGCGCAGTGTCCAGTGTTATTGGGGATAAAGACTTTCATACTATTTTATTCATCACATAGGCTTGGTTCCTGATGCACAGAGAGTGTGCTGTTTCTATGACTAGCTCCTGGCTACTGTCACAGAGAATTAGGAACAGAGTGTTAGTCCTGCATGGCGATGTTGAGGCTACCAGGGAGGCACTGTCAAGTGGATGTTCCAGAGCTGCACGTGTAAACAAAGATATTTAAAATATTTCAAATAATTAACTTTTTCCAGCAATCAATCAAAGGCCCTGGGTACGTTCACGTTCTCCTGCCTTGTACTGCCCTACAGCTGGTGTTAGTCCACAGAAAACACTCCACAGGGATCCTCAAAGAAAAACTTTCACTGTGTGATCGGATTTGAATAAATGTTTTATTTTTTTTTTAATTTGTGAGCTGCTATTTTCTTTATTAATTTGAGTTATAAAATTGGCTGGAGAAGCCAGTCAACTTTGGAGCCATTGGCCCTGTATCAATTATACATGCCAATGGGTAAAACCAACTAATTACAGCATCATGGCTTTGTTGTTCATTCCTGCAAAATACCACTTTTTTCCATCACTAACTTGTCCCTTCATGCACACAAACTCTGCTTATCTTGTTTTCGGTAACATCAGGCCTATATGCTCTACTGTTGAATTCCAGTAAATACACAGATCCTTTTACATCACAGGAGCCCCTAAAAGTTCTCCAGAGGCTTAGCTGTCTTTTTATAGGTTATCAGAAGTAGAGTAGGCTAATTAGCATGCAGCCTTAATATAGAGCAGCAGAACACTCCTTGCCTCACTCGGCGCTTTCTGCCACTGCAACGCCACAAACACTTCCGATGGCACACGGTATCATCTCTGCCTCAGCTTCAGGTCCTCACTCTGGCTGACTCTTAGCTTCAGAGCTGATGCAAAGAAGGAGACTCAAGCGGCATCAGCAACACTCACCCCCACAGCATGATCAGCAACTGCTTTTAATCCATGTTATTTTAAATCCTTTTGCATATTCACAGAGCTTTTCAAATACGGGCTCAGAACGTTTAAATGTTAAGAGAACTCTTTAAGAAAAAGCTTCATCAAGCAGTCTGTCATGCCTTTCATTATCAAGCAGGGTAAAATTTTACCAACTGGTGTAGGTCTGAATGTAATGGCTAATCTCTTTTAACTGCTGTAGCACAAGTAAACATGTTTGATGTCAAGACATTTTATGTGCAGCCTACACAGTAATGCTGAAGATGAATTGGAGTCAAAAAAAAAAAAAAAGTGTATTATTGCTACATTTATTGCTACAATTTAAAGAACCAAGATTATTTAGTTTAGCACACGTGTTACCAGCTGGGTGGAATGAATAGTCAGTTTGTCATTTCCCATTGCAGTTCTCTCTACATCTCACTACAGTAACAGCAATTATGAGCATTAGTTTGTGAAGAGCATCTATGAAAACAGACCAAGATTTATATGATATTCTTCAAATCTCTGTAATATTAAAACCATGAAAAATACAGCGTTCATTCTTTTTGCACCAAATAGCTAGAGATTTTTTTTTTCTTTCATCGCTGTAATAATATTTTAACGTTATATTATGTGTGGACCAAACTGCAGTACGAGTGAAACTATGTCAAACACATTTGTACTTTGGTTATAAAATTGAGCATGTTTCAAAAACTAGAAAATGGTCCACAGTGACAAATGTTAATGTTTCTCTATTTAAAATGTTTAATTTCATTTACCTATATTTCATTAATTTATTCATCAACAAATTCCTCAAATATTATGCTTCATTGATATATTCATATATGAAGCACTTGAAGATACTTGACGAAATTATATTACAATAAAAAACTGACCCACATAGTAACTAGAGAACTGTCTCTATTGTCTTTAATTTTCTTAGTTTATTTAAATGTTGTGTTGCTAGTGGCAGTTAATACTTTCTGCGATCTCTTAATTCCTCTAACATGATTCATTTGACACTAGATGTCATTGGTAAGTTAATGGAACCTTTCAGCAGGTGGCCTTCTTGCAAAATATATCCAAGGCTCCATGATGTTCAAAATCAATAGACTTCATTCTCTAGGAACCATGAACATCCACTGGGATTATGATGGCAATCCAGCCTTCATGTGTGCAGATTTGACATTTTGACCTGAGTGGAGACAGAGAAAAGGTTGGGATCGTGTGGATTTATCCTCTAGGGAGCCAAATATCTGTACCGAATGCTATGACATGTGGCCAGTACTTTGTCATATTAATTGAATCCGGGCAGTGACAAGATTTTTAAGACACCAATTACTGACTTACTGCATAAGTAACCCACCAACGACCAATGCCATCCTTTTTTACATCATTATTTCCAATATACTTGCGCTCTGAGCCTGTGGATGTTTGGTTATCTAACAGATTTTATGTGTTTCCTTTCATTATTATAATGTATCCTGGCTATGAATGTGTACTATTGACACCTAGTGTTGCACATGATAGTCAAACTAGAAAGTCATTGTAATATGTTGCCATTAAAATGGCAGAAATCCCCACATTATGGATATTAATACTGTAAGTGTGTTTTGGGTGAATGAGAACTGTGATGTGTGACAGAGTTCGGCAGTGTGCAGTGCTTTCTTTCACCCTGCAGTCCCTGTAGGTTTAAAGGATGTTCTGTCTCTTTTCCCAGATGCTTTTCTCATGGTGACAAACAGAGGCACAAGTGCAAACGGTCTCACAGACAGACCGAGTGAAATGTGGCATTATTCCTCGTACATAATCGACAGTCAGGCAGAGCCCACAGACACCACAATGCTCGACTGTAAAAGAGCTGTAAAAGAGTACGTCAAACTCCAGAAACGAAGATCATTCAAGGAGGTCAGATACACAGGTTGTGCCACGATGAATTTTAGTTTTATTTATTCTACAAAGAGACATGTCATGTTTGTTTATACTGTATTACTTTTCCTGGTTTCAGCCTTAAATACTGCCCATATTTTTCTATTGTCACTGACTCATCTAGATATTTATCCAGCTCTCTTATCGAGCCTCTCGAGTGGTGTATTTTAAGAGTTCACACACATTGACTGTCGACTGAACAACTATGTGGCCCGGATCTGGGGGTTTTGTCAACGAGCTCTAAATGTTGTCAGTAAGTGAAAATGCAGAAATAAGACAAATTTTTCCCATTTTTTCCCCATTCAACAAGCCATTTCTAGGCAATGGCAACTCTGTAAAATCTGTGTTTGCAAATGCAACACCAACACTGGTAAAATTAATTTAACCATTAAAAGTACATAGTTATACTCATTCTTATTTGTAATGGTAATCATATGATGGTATCATATATATGTCCATAACTATCTCTATTACTAGAAAACGTGTGGAGCAGAGCGTAAACCTCCATTAATATAATGAGTCATTTGTAGCTTGACATTACTGTATTGCATTACTGTAGTGTGCAAGCTTACAGTTATTGTGATTTATGGTTATTAATGATCTATTCAATGTGTATATTGTAAGTTTTGATATTAAAGGTTGGGAGTAGACACATGGCTGCAAGGGGCGTGGGCCCATGTACATTACATTCGGTGTCATTGAACAGTTAAACACATGAAAGTCAAAGCTATATTTGTTCATGGAGTCAACATATTGTATGTGACAGTATTTACATTATAATCTATTGCATAAAATATAATTCATTGATTTACTTTATCCAGGCAGAATGTGTTAAATTTACAAGTGCTCAACTGGTTCACATCATTTTTCCATTTTTTTTTTTTTCTTTTTTCTAGGAGCTAAACTGAACTAAACTTCAAGTTAACTTCACTCTCACAGCACAGGATACTGACCATTACTGAGTCAAAGCAGTAAAAAAACATCTGTCAAATGTTTATTCTAAACATTAGAACTAGTGTGCGTGTCAGTTGCCGTGCTGAAAATATGTTCTTACTCACACAGGACGCATAATGTGTGGAAATACAACACTTTGTTGAAGTCGGCTTCGTCTTACATAAGGACTGGTGGGAGACAACTGTAATGTGAGCTAGAATAATCCTGACCCAGTTTCACGGCTACTCTCTTCCGGCGAGGTCAAGAATGTGTTTGAGAGACGTACAAACACATAGAGAGTCTGGATAATGTCCCACCTCCTCCTCTGTCTGGCCGAAGGAATGCTGCATTTCCTGTGTTGTGATCAGCCAACACTGACTGCTTCCCTTCCAACAGATCCCAGCAGCTCGATAAGGAAACGCTCCTCTCTGGAGTTGATACAACAGCTACTGAAACCACTAGTTCCCCTCCAAACCCACATTTTAAAGCTATTTGCACATAATCTTGCTTTCCTGGAAACACTTTTCATTGTACTATTCTGAGAACTCCAGTCTAACTACATAAAATATTTATCACCTGACCTGATGTAAAGTCAAGTGAATTTAGGAGATTTGTGAGGCTGGTCCAAGTCAGAGCCTCATTTCATATTATGAGGAAGTTGTTCAGACCATTCTGGATTGAAATAATTTTATCACATCTCCAGCATCTAAAACATGTCTCCCGGGAGCTGCATGTGCGGATAAAAATAGGACAGTTGTTACACCACGGTAAAAATAGCAAGGATTTTATTAGCAGGAGTTGTGACAAAAAGGGTACAAAAAGAAAGCTTTGAAGGAGACGAAGCGTTGCAGATATCTTACTCTGTGTTAGCACCATTAGCTAGGAGTAAGAAGCTAACAGTGGTAACACACTTCTGTCTGAGCAGGACTCTGGATACCATTTGTCTCACAATGTAACACCATGGTTTTGCCTCATATATTCAAAAAATGTATGTGTGTGTGTAAAATTAAGAAATGTTTGCCAAGAGCACGAGGCAGCACAGTGGTGCAGTGGGTAGCACTGACAGCTCACAGCAAGAAGGTCCTGGGTGTGAGTCTCAGGTCAAGGCCTTTCTGTGCAGAGTTTGCATGGTCTATCTGTGTCTGTGTAAGTTCTCTCCGGGTACTCCTGCTTCCTCCCACAATCCAGAAACATGCAAAAAAGGGGTTAGTTTAATTGGTTAGACTGCTAAATTCAAGTAACTGTATTCATATAGTGCTTTTCTAGTCATTTTTGACCACTCAAAGCGCTTTTACACTACAGGTTTTGCATTCATACAATGGTGGCATCGACTACCTCGCAGGGTGCCACCTGCTCATCAGGAGCGTTAATCATTCACACACTCATACATCAGGAGCGCAGCATCAGGAGCAATTTGGACAAAATAAAAGAGTTAGACAGAGCTCACTGATGGGAAGGCAAGCAGAGGTCTAAATGAGAAAATCTGTGCTGTATGTATACATATCGGATACCAGATCAGTGCTCAGTATATATTTTTATAAATACTGTGATAAAAACAGCTTGTGTGGATGCTACTGCACTACATGACCCACCCGACTCACATTAAATCCACTTTTTTGTTTGTCGCTCTAAGTAAAGAAGAGTTGATTCTTCTGTATTTAGCATTAAGCAAACCTAGTTTAAACTAAATGTGAAGTCGCAAAGTCCCGTTTACATGGTATTGGATCGGTGATTGCAAATACCTGCATTTTCGGCAGTATACAGTCCAGCTTCCACCAAAGAGACAGTTCAGTTCGGTTCGGTAAAATTAGGATTTTTTTGCATTTCCATTGTCAAAAGATGTGAATGGTTCCTTTATATACATGAGGAGAAAAAGAAACCTCAAAATAAAGCAAGAAACAATAAGATTGAAAATACAGGTAACAAACAGGAGAGAACATGAGAAAATTTAAATGAAATAAAACAGGAAATAAACAAACTCACAAGGCTGCCTGGGATCAGATTTCAGCTAATGATCTTGTCTTCTCTGTTGTCATGACAACAGCCTGAGCGCTACTCTCTCACTCTGCAATGCCCAACATGCTGCAGCTGAAACCCTGTTGGCTCTGATCATCATATCGCTGGTTAGCACACAGAACAAACTGTCCGTCGGAACAGATTATAGTGATCACAAACACACATACGTACAGGTGCCTGTTCGTAACTGTTAGCGAAAAGTGACTTTCCATGTTGCGTTAAAAAGGTCATGCTTGGGGAGGGGTATCAGAATGTTTGAACTGACTTTTTAATTCACATTAGTTTGGATTAAACTCCGGTCTTGGATAGCCGCTTACTGAGCTGTGTGCAACCAAGTAGACTGAGGGGAGGGCAAAACTAAAGTCCGTCCATGTCTTCGCAACATCATCTCCTTTGTAGGGCAGTGCAGTAATCTGCAGCCAGGAAAACTTTTCATGGCCGGTTCTTCCTTAGTTGCCCACTTAAGAACTGTAGCAATTTGTTAATCCAATTTCCATGAAGAAAGCAACTAAAACTCTCCCTCACTCATAAAGCTGTGAGGCCATCTCGGGGTAGAGGAACAGCATCAGTAAGTGACTTCAGAGTTTAATGGCTTTTTTTTTTTAATAGCTACTGTAAAAATGTATTCTCATGATACAGGATTTTAAAATGTTTTTCATGCTGGATACTGTTGGAATGGATATAATGGATATCTCACCGTGTGCCCACAAACACACACACACACACACATACACACACTGTAATGATTTTAACATGTGAGGCTGATGTGCAGTGCCGTTACAGTGCGGTCGGCAGAAAAGCTTCACTCTGCGGAAACTCCACTGAAGTTGTCTCCTCTGAGATCACAAGTCATTTTATCTTGCATCGATATTGTTGTATAGTGCATTAATGTAAAAGAACAACTGCTGTCAGTTTGGCGGATGGACACAGCCCGTTCATCATCATGAGGCAAAGAAACAATAATGCCAAAATAATAATAATAGTATTGTAGATGATGAGTCTTTTTTTTTTTTTTTAAGATAAATCCAGAACCTGCAAAAAGCCACCAGGGTTAGGTCGACCCTGTACTGTAAAATACTCTTTTCAAATTTGAAAATAAACTCCAGATCTAATGTGTATCTACTCATGTGCAAAAGATCTAGCCTCTAATACTTTTCACGCTATCGCGCTGACCCAAAGAATCTTCGGCAGTGCTAATGGTTCCATCGTATCCCTGATTTTCTGGGTTGATGTGGTAAAAGCATCGAAGCTGAAACAACCGGACATACAGAGAGACATTAAGATGACTACAGCATGATGATCAGCTGCACGCACACACGCACACACACACGCACACACACACACGCACACACACACACACACACACAGAGTTGGGAGTTTAATCTGTCCAGCTGCCATCCTGTGAAATGGTTGTGAACCAAGAGGCCAAGCAATTTACTCCTCACAAAGGCCATTCCACACCACTGAACCGTGTGTGTGGAATATGAGTGGGATAAAGAGTGCTGCAGCAGAAAGCTGTGGGCTGATGATGGGGATACATAGGGCAAATGAGAGAGGGATGCAGGGAATTTAGGGAGGGGAAATGAGGAGGAAGTGAAGTGAAGAGAGATAAAGGTGGAGCAGGTGAGGAGCTCTGAGACTCACATCTGGAATCATTAATTCTTCCTACTGCCACAACAGGCTTTACACTCCACACAACACTTAAAAAGTCAACAATATTTGACCACAAACATGTCATTAAATTACTGTGTGCTTTCAAAATATGTCAAATAAAATTGGATCTAGGGGTGATATGCATCATGATACAGGTTTGGGATATGATATGATACGGTTGATTTGAAATTGATATAGTAGCTTCTTTATGCGAAAGACAGAGGCCTTGCATGAGTGTTAATTTTAGTCTAGCTTTAGCTCTTTTAGTCTTGTTTTATTCAACAAAAATCATTACATTTTCTTTTACTCTTTTGGTCAAAAGATCAAGGTGAAGTCTGCTGTGTGCTGCTTCACTACCGCTGCTGAAAGTGAAGGGGTTAGTCCTGAAGAACATCTCCCCTGTTCCCTGACCTTGGTGTGGACACAGAGAAGGAAAAGACTAAAAACCTTTACGAGCTAAACATGGATTTCTGTACAAGGGAAAAGTATTACAGACCTTGATTTCAGTGGATTTATGCTTATGGAAATACATGTTGGACCACTGACATCTTTTGTTTTAGCTGATGTGACGTCCTGGTCAAAATCGTCTCATCAATACGGTGTCACAACATCCAATTTTTTTATGATAAACACCACAAGCACCTGAACATCAACTCAAGGACAATTTATTAGGAATGTATGGATTCACGCAACTCACGATGGAATTTGATTAATGATAGTGGTTCCACAATTTCCGACTCTACTTCACGCTTTTTTTTTCTTTCCTAATTTTCAGGCAAAAATGGAACATGGCACCACGGATATTTCGTACCAGACCTGGTGTGTATAGCTGTCATGTGGGAAAATTGCATTTGGAAAACATAAGTATGGAAAATATATTTTTTTTAAATGGCGGTGTGTGGTGGTTTGACAAATGAACTCTGAACACCCGTACAAGAAAAGTTTGCCGTGGTCCTTATAATACACCTACATCATGTCTGCTTTTTGTACGTGTTAATGACATTACATAATACTAAATATAAAACAAAAACAGCTGTTGATGATGCTGACTTTAGCACAATGAACTACCTTCTGAGTGACAATTTTGTTCCATTGCAACATCATTTTGTTTCACAATCTTCCATTTCCATGCACAAGACAGGATTCACAAATTGTGAACACAAATTCTTACCTTTGTTAGAATTTGTCAAGACTCACTAATCATGTGATTTTGAAATGACAGTGCAAGTAGGGGCATGAAGTGAACATGCTGAGAGAGAAAAGGGAATGTGTAATGAAGGGGTGAGGTGGGGTGACTACAAATCCTCACGCATTCCTTCTTTCAATCTGGGCACAGTGAGATCTGCCTCTTCACATCATTAATCTCTCAGTCTCTCTGATTCATCCATTTACCATTTCATTATCCCACTCTCATTCGCTCCTTCCATTTCTATCGCCCGCCCCTCCCCCTCTCTGTCTCACCCTGTAAATCACACAATCAGCCTGATGCAGACCCCATCATGACGGCGGTTAAGAGGTCAAGCACAGACAAACCTGGCCGAGACGTTTCCTTATGAGGATGGATGGAACGAGGAGGAATGATTCCAGAGAGAATGAGGTGGGCTCACAGAATATAAGAGCTATTGATCGGGCAGTGCAATATTTTTCTTTTCAGTCAGAAAGTAGTCCAAGAAAAAAAGTAAAAGAAATCCAAAGGTGAATCCAAGTCAACCAACTGTCCAAATTCCAGATGTTAAAATATTCTTTATAGGATATTGAACCTTCATGTGCAATTTCTTTTATTCCACAGGGAAAGCTGCCCTTATTGAGTAGAATCACACTACGAGATATATTGCTACATGTCCTAACTGTCCTAATATGTATATATTCTGCAGATTGCAAATTGGTTAGTCACATAAACATTAAATGAGATTTTTTTAAAATGACCCCTAAATTCCAGCCAACTCAGGCTACAAATGACTGCAAGGATAAAACTCCAATATCCCTAATGTACAAACACAAACAGCAGATGGAGCAAAGGCAGCAGCACAGAAGGAGAAAAGTTACGGCGTCACCATGAAAGTATATGATTTCCGGATCAATCTGCTTTCTGTTTGGTGTAGAGTGGACTAATAGAAATGAACAAAAACAACAAAACAAAAAACAACACCTGGTGGCCAATCCTGATGTCAGAAAATGCTGTAAATCTATTCAGTTCCAGATTTCATGGATATTAACTAATGTGTAGACTATCATGCTGACATGAATGCTCTGCAGGAGCAGTGGAGCTAATGATTGCATAATATCCCCAATTTCCAAGGCTATAAATATTTCTAAAACTTAACATCAATAAAATAGACTATTATTATTTCCTAATCTTATACAAACCCTGTTGCATTCACTGAATTTGAAAGTTTTGATTTTTTTTTTTTTTTATAAAAAATTTTATACCAGCATCATGATTCAAATAAGTTGTGACAGCAGAAGCAATAGGGAAGAAAGGAAAGTTATGGAAAGTCAACAACATTCCAAAAGTTAAGAGCTTTAATAGTCACAAGTGATCATATCATGATTGAGTGTGAAAGGTTCATTCCTTCGTAAGCAAAGATGCCAAGAGATTCACCACTTTGTGAAAAACTGTGCAGACAAAAATTTCAAGAGTTTAAGAACAAAATTTCTCAATTTGCAGTTGCAAAGAATTTAGAGATTTCACCTTTGACAGCCCATAATATCATGGAAAGTTTCAAAAAAAATTTATTCGTTGGAGGTGATCTTTTAATAATAAAAAGTATGATTAAGTATGGGTGTTTTTTAGTTTACACAAAGATGTCAGAGATCCTCCCAGACGCTTTCAAAAATAGTAATCCACAAGAAAAGCTTTTTAAATGAATGTAAGCATTCAAAAACACACACACACACACACACTAAAAGCTCCATTTAATGGAACACTCGATATTATAAACTGCCTCATTGCACAGAACGAGCGTTGTTTGCCAACAGGGTTTTCAGTTGTTTGTTCAGTACGACTGAGCCGGCGAGCAGCTCCTGCTCTCTCTGAGCTCCGAGCGATGGTAAAGATAATGCTGCGGTGGACACACATCAGTCGTCTCACACAAGCTGTGCTTGATTGTAATAAAAGTAAACTCTGCGTGTGAGCATGCTGCAGGATCACATGCTCTCACGGATGGATAGAGCAAAACTGCATTAGTGCTGCTGTACAGCAATCATAGTGATATATGGATGCATAAATGCACAACTCAAAGAGCAAAACGATCCACGTTTAGGGTAAAATGCAGCATTAACGCATGCACTGCGTTTGATTCCTGACCTGAAATTGCAGCCTACACGTCTATCAATCAATAAAGCTCTGTACCAGCAGACTGGCTAATCGATACTAAACCATTTATGCCTAATGGAGGTGAGGATAGGGATACAGCATCACAACATTCCAGCAGGCATTCTGTACTACATATTGCAAACGAGGGCTCCACTGCGGACTGTGGCTCGTTTGGTCGGATTAAAGCCAATGGTGATCATTCTCAGTCAGGAAGAATCAGTATCGCTAGATCACAATTCATTCACATCCATCCCACTTAGTTACTTTGTTAACATGCAGATGGGTCAAAGTAATTCTTAAATTTGATTTTGTTTATGCTTAGTTCATTTATATGATGTTATTTACCTCAGCTAACAAAGCTGGAGCAGGTCAGGGTAAATTCGGTGTGCAGTTTGGGTATGAACCAAAGGTTACTTCATTAACTTTTAGTCATGATCAACACTGAGACCATTTGGATCCTGTCAACATATTAGAACTTCTTTATCAATTATAATAACAACAACATTAGACAGAAACATAAAAAACCTACTATCATCTGGAACACATTCTTTCAATCTGGAAATGTATCAATAATTATCCCAGTTCTTTAATGCACAGAAAACTGAGTGAGGCATCAGTCACATTAGTGCTGTTCTCCTCCGTTTGACTAAATCTGAATACAGCTCTTGTTTTTTAACCAAGAGCATCTCAGTATGTTCGCAGATCTCAGCTGGTAATTTGATTGGTATACTGCTACGATGGGTAAAACAAATGTTACAAAAGTTGTAGCTAATCTCTAATTGCTAATAGCAATAAATGTGACGTGAAAATAGAAATATTTCTACATAGCAGAGCAGGTTATTTATGGTACCAATAACCTTGACACAGGTAAAACAGGCAGCAAACCCAGACCGAGCCCTGAACACCATCCTGCAGCCTCTGCTCTCTGTCATGCTGGCTGAATGAATATTAAACTCATGTCAGTCTGTCTTTTAATCACAACACACACCTGTCATTACATGTGAATGACTCTCTGAGCAGGCCCTCCTGTTGCCCCTGGCAACCCCCTGCAAAGAATATGGAGCCCTGGAGGAAGCAGTGAGAGTGTGTTGTGTGCGTGTGTGTGTGTGTGTGTGTACACATACACATACACATAGAGAATTACACTCATCTGAAATGTAAACACATCCTGTTTGTTTACTGTGTGGTCACAATATCAGCAAGCTTCAAACACACTTTCCAGGAACAAACCTGCGATCATGCGCGTCATGAAAAGCAATGTGCGTGTGTGAGACACATAATGTCACACTGACCAGGTGAGAGGGATCCGTGGTTGCCATGGATACTAAAGTCGTCACTGGCAGGTTTGGTGATGTCACCAATGATGTCAGTGATGGTGAAAGAACGAGTTGACGGAATAACAGAATAAAGGCTCTACCTGTATTATCCATCCATCGGCATAGCAACAGGCTGATGGGCCAGCACTATAAGTACCGTGAAATCTGTTGTCGCGTGTGCATGTACATGTACTTCAATGATCACCATTTTTAAAAAAAATACATCTCAATCAGCTAACGGTCTAATCCAGAGTCACTGATCGTACTGCAACGTCCATTATCATGCACTGTTACATCAACAATCTTTCTTTTTTTAGAACTAAAATAATTGATAAGCAGAATATTAATCACTTGAGATTGATGAAAATAGAAACTGAGGTAGAACATGACGAACAGATGGGCGTCTCTCGATGGAAAGAGCTCTGGCGTCGTTTGGAAATCCGTTTGACCTGTTCCCCATCGATATGTGTTTCCTCTTACCGCCAGGACTGAGAAGGCTCGAGTCCTTAACCATGGTGTCAGCGGTGGGGAGGCAAATTCTCTCACCCTCCAAAACCAAAATAGGTACTTGGGATATATGTGCATGTAGGGCTTAAACATTATTATCACTTTACTTTGAGCACACACACAGGTAAATGGTATCAATACATACCAACTGAATGAAAGCTACACAAAATGGTGGAGTTGTTTTACCTCGTTTACTGCATATCTGTGTTGATTTTTAATACCCATCATTAAGAGTAATGGTTATATTCTCTTAAGACTGTGCAAAAATTAAACATTAATTTATCACACAGTGGCAAATTTTTAAATGACTAGTGTTTATTTCTGAAATGAGTCTTTTCTGATATAACATAGGTAGATAATGTTTCACCAACACTAGCTGGGTTTCCATTAAAATGTACTGCAAATTTGAAGTGAATTTTCAGAAACTTGAGAAAAGAAAAATGCACATTTATGTGCATTTCGATCCACTAACGTTATGCATATATTAGGAGTTAGTTCATTGAGATAGCCAGCAGGTGTCAAAGTTTCTTTACCACAGAAGTAGAAGTCGTAACCTGATGATGAAATTCAAGAGCGCAACTAACTAAATGTGGAGGAAGATGTAAGGAAGTTGTACCAAAAATAGCACTGTGGACTTTGGAAAAACATGTGCTTTTCATCTGCTGTTGCCACCATCGCTTCTCTCCTGCAGTGGAAAACGCTGAGTTGGGTGACGTTTAGGTCACGTGATCTCTACACGTCATCATCATTCTGTAAGTGAAATAAAGTATTTTATTATAATTTATTATTTTATTTTATATTTCAGGGTTTGTTTTTTTAACTTTTCAGTGTTCCCATTCAGGTTTTTTTTATGCGCAAATCGAAACTGCCCATAAAAACAGGCTTCTGGAAACCCACCTGCTGACACCAAAGTGCAACGTGACGCAGTGAGATCAATTCATTATGTTACAGCAGTAATGTTGTAACTCACAGGGACAGTGACGTCTGCACTGTTAAGACCCCAAAATTCCCCCTGTCCTGTACTGAAACGAGTCCACAGATGAAACCTACGCCATGTGGAAGGGCTGGATGGGGAGAAGACCCATAACCGATATCTGATATTGGCCGATACGCACAAATTTTTCAAAGATTACAAAGATTTCAAAGATACAAAGATTTTTAACGAAGGGTTGCAGCGGAGGCAGAATGTTTATAAAGATTACTATATAGAGATATTTAGAACACCACAGTTTCTACCTCTGTTTCAGATCCCTCCCCTCCCTCTGTGGCATGCAAACACACGCCTGCCACACACACAAATCTGAATCCCCGGCGTGCTTCATGAAACAGCAGGAGGCGGCAGGTTGTCCTGTGAACGCCAAGTTTAGCAGATCAGAACACATTCTGCCACACTGAGGGGGAGGAGGGCGAGGAAGAAGCTCGCCTCACGAATAATCAGTGAAACAGCAGTTTGTGTTCTCATGTAACCAGCAATTTCAGGAGGAAATGTGATTTAGGCAGCGTTCGACACCCTCCACTTGATTGGGCAGCAACATTTGGTCCTGGCAATGCTAAGCTGACATGCGTGCTTTTTACAGTCATTTAAATATATTAACTGTAAAACCTGTCACGTCCATCTTGAAACAATATTTTGAATCTTTTGCTTTAACTTACACAGCTGCGATCAATCAATCTAACTTCAGTTGAGAGCGTGCAGAACGACACCTGTGTCTGATATAATTTTTAAAAACGCTAAATGGTCTACTGATTAATTCCTTACACCTTTAAAGGACACTTCCTGTCGTTGTTCATGAAACTGTAAAGTTCCCCTCCAGCTTAGGCCCCACAATGTGTAATATCCTGACATAGCCAGCAGGAGAGTCATTTTTTTCCAGGGTGGGAAAAAAAAAGCAATAATCATTAAAAATAACATCAGTTTTTATTTTAAATATTTCAGCGTTTTGTTGTCTGAGAACCAGAATCTACAACCTCATATCTGAGTCCCAGTCATGCGTCATGCTTCAGGCCAGCAGTCATCATCCTAATCATCCTACTATAAACAGTGACTGGCTAATTTTACTTTGAATTATGATACTCTCCATTACTGATTTAAAAAAAAAATGTTTTTATTGTTTTTGTAAAAATGAGGCTCCTTTTTCTAAAACTATAATGGCGAGTCATTTAGCTGAATGTTATGTCAAATAGCTACCAGCTAATGTTGAGAATGTCATTATGTTGGGAACTGCACATGAAGTGGGATCCAAAGGATAAGAGAAGATAGAAGTCCTTTCCGAGTTTTTCCTCAGGTCCCCACAGGCGGAGCGAAGCACAAACACAACATCAAGTTTGAAACAACAGTGTTCTCATTCATTTTTCAACAACAAAGGATATTTACAATATTTACACAGCAGGCACTCACAGTACCGTTGCTCGAAGTTAGTCAGTCACTTAGGATTGCACAGTAGCATCAGCCCGAACTCGGCCACGACCGAAAACGCAGGGAAAACCACGAATCCACTGTTTTCTTTTTCTCCTCCTTAATGGCTCCAGAGAAAATGCACTCACCATTAGTGAGCGACAGTAAACAACACAATCTCTGCCGAGGGTCAGCTGGCAGTCCTCTCATACACGAACGAGCCTGTGGGTGTTGTTACATTTACTACACTCATTTATTAACACCACTTATTATCAACCTCATGAAGCCCAGGTGTACAGCTTTTTCTTGAGTAAAATGGAAAAGATATGTCCAAAAATAAGCTCAGCATCAGGCTTTCAATCTATAGCGAGTGAATGCCACTAAACCAACTCCAGGAAACACACAGTCAGATGACACTGCACCTGGTAACGCAGAAAGTCTCAAAGGTAGCCTGCAGCCCACATTTTACCCTGTTAGCTCGTGTATGGAATCTGTCTAATGATGTGACAGGTGTCCCCGTTTGAATGGTGAAGACTGCACAACTATTGGCTGCTGTCGGAGCCAAGTTCTGCCAAAATCAATATCAGGGCTTATTAATCGGCAAAAAGACAAATTGGTCTATCTCTATAATGTATATGTTGCCCATTGACAGGTTCACTTCCACAACAACAACCCTAACTGCTAATAATAAGGGTGCACAGATATGGAAATTCTTATAGTTACAGTTATAGTTATAGTAACAATTAGGCAACAGCTGATGGCTGATAACCAATACAAATCCCCTTTTGTGTCAAGGAAAAAAAAAAGAAATCCTCTGTATGAAAAATAACTGAAAGTTATGGCCCACTCCTGCTAGTCGTCAAAATGCATTAGTTCCTTCAACACAACACAAAAACTATGGAAGCATATTGCATTCACCTGAAAAAAAAGGGGTTTTTTTGGCTGTTTTTCTGCATTTACGACATAAAAAAAGTCAGACATTTCTGAATTCACAAGTTATTATCTTCTTCTATTTTTCTGAATTTCTGACTTTTTGTATCTTGGAAATTCAGAAAAACAGAACCACCCCTAGCCGATATGACCAGCTAAGCACATCACCTACACCAGTGCCACTGATTGCAAGCCTTGGAGTGTGGGGTCAATACAGGTATGTACGGCATTTTTCTGAATTTCTGAGATAAGAGAAAGTCAGAACTTCAAAAAAAAAAAAAAAAAACCAGAGCCAAAAAAAAGTTTTTCAAGTGAATGCAATACGCTAAAAAAAAAAAAAAAGAAAAAAAAAACAGATTTGTGATTCAAATTCATTTCCAGTGAAGTTCCCTGTTTCAGTGCCCTGCTGTCATTTAAGACAATAAAAGGTTATTGTTAATCTCTTAGATATTTGGCCTGTTCACATGTTTTTGGACTGTGGGATGAAGCCAGAGTACCTGGAGAGAACCCACGCAGACACAGGGAGAACATGCAAACTCCCCACAGAAACACCCTGACCCGGGAATCGAACCCAGGACCTTCTTGCTATGAGGCGACAGTGCTAACCACTGCACCACTGGTGCAAATGTTGAATAACCTCATTTGAGGGATCATTGTGAGAAATTTGTGTCTATTGGCTGTTATATTATTATCTGCACTTTTTTATCCCCCTAATATCAGTGTCAGCAGCACAAATTGCATATCAGTCAGGCTCTAACTGGTTCATTGCAGAAGAACAGCAGAAATCCTCAGTCATGGTGAGAGTCATAGTACATAAAACACCTCAAGGACATGTTAACAAGGTCAGAAAAATCATCAGAGGGGTGTCTTTAGCTGCAGCTAAGTGTGGGACAGCAGATGTAGCGAGTGGAAAATTAATGAGACACAACAGATTATTATCAGCCATTGGCCAGTGAATGCCAACTAATTTCCCGATGACCAATAATCAGCCGATTCGGAACTGATAACTAGGTGCAATGCTGAGACAAGTAAAAGCCTATCATAAATGTTTCATTGTTGGTGCACAGACACACACAGACACACACACACACACGCACACGCACACACACGCACACACACACACACACACACACACACACACACACACACACACACAGCCTCCAGGCAGTCTGTGACGGAGGTCCTGAGGAATGTGAACAACACCAGGAGCTCCATGAAGAGCCAAGCAGCAGCCTGAGCTGGAACATGCACACACGCACCAACACACAGCTCCTGTCACACCTTCAACGCGGCAGCATTCCGCAAACTTTGTGCCATATAGTGACACGTGAGGAAGCGGTGTGATGTCAGTGGCGGCGTGTATCTGGGTGTGTGTGCCGCGGACCGAGGCTCTCCAGAGCCGTGAAGGGCAGCGGAGCCTCCGGGGCTGACATACTTACGGGGACAGACATCTTGCTGCTGCTTGTCACTCTCCAAATACGCAGATACGCTGCTCTTCTTCTGGACTGTCACTCATCCGCGGTCCTCTCCATGCCGATGTCTGTGGGAAACATCCAGCCGGACAAAGTCGTTCACTTCGGGAAAACCGGGCGTGAATGCAGCGGGAGGTGTTGCGGCAGCAGCGGTTGCAGTCGTCTCCGCTGTCCGGCCGACCAGCTGTCTCCTCCCTGCTGACACCGGCTCCTTCACGGACCGACTCCGGCTTTCACCGGCTGGTTAAAGGCGCAGAGATGATTGCGGCGGTGAAGTGGCTTCCAGCGTCGGCTGACAGCTCCGTGCTGAGTGAGGGTGGACGGGAGGAGAACGCCGCCTCCGCTGCCTCCGCTGCCTCTGCCGCACGAAGCCCTCCAGCCTTAAAGAGACCGCCGCACTCAGTCCTGCTGGCCTAGTCTGCCGTGTTCTGCCCTCAGTGCCGCCACAAATCTTTACACTTAATGCACTTTATATCATCTTGCACTGTGACATTGCACTGTACATTCTAAAGTATGAATAGAAATGTTCAAAAAGAAAAGGCCTCAGTTTCAAAATGAAGCTCTGCAAACTTGCAGAAAATGTTCAACAATTTATATCAACTACATCCCAAAAAAAGTAGCACCAAGAAAACATGTCAAACGTTGAAATTGAGACATTTTATTTCAAAACAGAAGACTGTAAAGTGTTGTCTGCTTTTCTTCAACCACATAATCAGGGGATATAGGCAGTTTTCATGATGACGACAGATGACAGGTCATTCTCAGGAACCAGAAGAAACGTGGAAAATCTCATTTCCAGGACTAGGTGAGAGAATCAGGAAAAGTAGCTGCATATGAAAGAATGTCATGTAGGACGCACAGGACAGAGCAGAAAACTATCTCCTGAAGTGGAGATAACCCAAATGTCCTGGTGAAAGAGCTCAAGCAGATGCACTTTGTTTGAGATCTTCTCTCTTTGGCTGATAATATGGTTAGTTTATTCATGATTTGCACTGTCTGCTGGAGAGTCACTTGAGATGTGAGCCATTCTAGAACTTAACCCATCTTGGTTATGGATGGGATGGGGATTATGTTTGGTTGTTGTAAAAGACGTTTTTATGTACAACATGTTTGATGTTTTGCATATTCTAAAAGTAAAAAACAAATGTGCCGTCAGCTCTCATTTAACTGTATTGTTGCCAGTACCCACAATGTAATATTGTTTCACTTGTTGTACTTTTTGCTGTTCCTACTTATTCATGGATGCCCGTTACCTCAGGTAAAAGGATGAAAACAAAGCCTTTCAGCTAATTTAGTTTCATTTTCATTTGTTAAAATGCTAATGTCCCCTATCCTTCTTCAAATAAAGAGAGTCTGGAGTTGCCCTTATCCTCTTTTACGTTTCAAATGCACCAAACATTTTCACCATATTAGGACTGAAGCCAGGCTAGCACCCAGACACTTACTTCAGAGACACGTTCTTCTAAATCACCAGAATGGGGTTTGGTAGTAACCTATTGAAATAAACAAGGCTTTCCCTGAAAAAGACATTGTTTACTAACAGCATATGTTGTTACAAAACCTGTATTTATCGGACATGTGCACCAATACATCCCCAGTCCACCACGGATGCTGGCTTTTAAACTTTGCCGATACCAAGCTGTTCCTTCTCTTCTTAAGTCCAGAGGTTTTCCTTTTCATCTCCACCTAATGAGCTCAAGCCCAGAGAAGGTAGCAGCATTTCTGGATCTCATATACAGTTTCCTCTTTGCATGGTGAAGTTTGTGGATGCAGACACAAAGTGTGTTCACAGATGATGGTTTTGTCCAGCACATGCAGTGATGTCACTACAGAATCAGGTTTGGTTTCAGTGCAGTGCTATCTGAGGGTCTGAACATCCCGACCTTCCATTTTGGGTTTTCAAAAAGAGATTTCTCCAATTTTTTTCATGTTTTCAATTACATTTATTTTCACATTTTAATCAGCGTCACAACGTTTTTTGGAAACGTGGATTGTGATGGTGTTTTTGTTCACTTTTAATTGTAACTCAAACAATAATAACTCATATATGTCAACAATAACACAATAAATTATTGGAATATTAGATATTGCACCTGTAAACCCAATATAATGTATAGAAGATATGTAAGAAGTTTAGTGCCACATGTAAAATAAGTGAAAGAGGTTCTGACTGTTCTCTCAGAATTCTGACCTGAATAAAAATTCAGCATTTTGAAAGAGTCCCATATGTCCATTTTTTTTTCTTTAATTAAAGAAACAAAAAGTTTCATCACAAGTTATCAAATCACCTGTGGTTGTTTTGACCCTAGCTCTGCCCAAATATGCAATTCTAGTCAAAACAGAGGAGTATAAATGGTGTAAGACCCATTGTGTCCCTTCAATAGCCTGGGTGATGTCATACCTACTGACAGGAAAATGAAGTTGTCTGTTGCATGTAGAGTAAAAACAGATCAATTATGAATGTTCATGAGGCAGATCCTGCACAGATGTGGTGATGTCTGAGATTTCATTATGTATATATAAATATACCAGCTTCATAAATAAATAAACCATGAGAACAAGTGTGTTTCTGTACCGTGCAAATATCTCTTAAGTAAACACTAATTTCCAACCCTGTAAAGTCACTGGTCCATGGTGATATATCACTGCTGATTGATCGGTTTTCTCATCCTTAGAGATTACCTCAAAGTGTGCTTGTTGTTTATTGCAAACCATTACAGTGAAGTGGCCCTGCAGAGACATTTTGATTAGAGTGGGGCTCTAGCACACCATGATGATAAGAAAAAAAGCTTGTTTCTGATGAGAATAAAAAGCTGCCAGCACACTGCTGCAAACACCTTCAGCTATGAGCAGCTGTATGTGAACATGTGTGAGGATAATCCCCTGTCAACCATCAAAGCCCCACTGTCTGAGTGTGTGTGTGTGTGTGGTTGGAGGATTTACTACAGTCTGTCTGTTTTTAGGAAACTGTCAAGAGCTGCTATTTTTAAATCCATCATATAGATGCTTCCGCATGCATGCAGCATGGAGCAACCCTAATGCTCCATAGTGTTTTGAACCCTGTTAGCACTACTGAGCACTTAGTCTTAAACCCGTTTCCTGTGTAATTCCATCAGCAGTGTTTAATTGGTTGATTCAGGTTTGTTTGGCAGCAGTGGTTGACCTAGCACCAGTGGAACAACGTTACTTCAGATGAAATAAAATATCAAAAACTAAAACAATGATCAGATATCATGAAAATGGACGACACAAATGTCATTTTTCAAATTTTTCCTAACATCCATTCATTTATTGACACAAAGCTTTCATGTGAGTGTTTCATACAGACCATGTGAGGTGATGATCCCTGACGATGACGATGAGGATTGATGTGGGCAATCTTCACAAGCTGCAAACTGTCTCAGCAAACAAAAACACGCAGCTAGCATACTGAAAATGTTTAGTTTGTGTTTATTGGTTATTTTAACATTAACACAAATAAACAGTACTGTGTCAAAACTCTTTTTCTCTCCATTGTTAAACACCTGAGGGTCAAGCTTAAATCAACTCCGGTCTGTGTGGTCCTCTGATTGCATTTAAGGGATTAAACCTCCAGTAGTATTGATCAGCATGAGAGTGCAAGCAGAGAAAACTTTCACCGGAAGGTTTTCAGTACATTAATATGCAAGAATGCATGTCATTGTTATCATTTGTGGTTTCAGTATCTTGCCAAAAATTCTAATGGCACCATCAGGAGCACCATGTGAACATGTGTTTGTGACGAGGGGTTGTGTCTTTTTCCTTAAAAATAGTCTTATGGACATAACTCATCGTCATTTAAAAGTCTTTAAAAAAATAGTATCAAGCAGGATGAAGTAATGTAAAAATATAAACCACACAGCCTCAAATTCTGTTGCCAAGTACATGGCGGTAGATGAAGAGGAGAAATGTCACAGATCGGATTAATTTATTTTTATCTTTATGGATCAGTTCTAAATACATTCAGTGACAATGGTGAACTGTTCGGTCCTGCAGTACTGAAATGCTCAGCATATGCTGTAAAACTTTCCACTTCTCACTGGAGTCTTCTTTATAGCAACCAATAACCTAAATAAAGATGGCTGACGCATCTCCACTTCCTCTCACTGTACAAAAATGTAACCAAAACATCCTCATATGAGTGCTGTCATCTTGTTGATATCTTGTTACATCAAATAATACTAATCAAAACCAAACTGACTGGAAACTCTAACATAAATTTGTGGGATTAGAACTGGCTACGAGGACCATCTTTGACATGTTATTAATTATTAATGTCCCATCTGCTAACATGGAAGAGTTAGGATTTATGACCCATACAAAAGCCCGCAATTAGGGGGCCATCCAAGATGTTTTAACTTCAGCTTTATGTCAGCCAACTCTCTTAACTAAACATCCACACAACAACTGGAAAAGACATTTCTCAAAAATGTTAAACTACTGATACTCAGTAGCTATAAAATAATCTATAAAGATAATAATGGATTGGATTTTTTTTTTTAATTACATTACTGTGCAACCCAGATATCAGCAATTAACTCAGAGACCACAATACATAATCACAGAAAACTACAAAAATAACACAAACATAAAATTCTTGGTGAAACATAAACTTCAGAGTCCAAAATGAGACCATTGAGAGAGGTGACTTAGCTCTGTTCATAGAAACATCCTCAGTGTGAAGGTTTGAACGCAACTGGTCATCATAGCACCTCATAAACTGAGCCTAATAATACCTTTGTCCTGATATACACTGTAATGAGGGAATACTAACCTCCACCGCGCGCGTGTGTGTGTGTGTGTGTGTGTGTGGGGGGGGTGTGGGTGTGCAGTTTCTGTCATTGTTTCATGTTGCTCAGTCGCACTGCTTTTTCTATCTCAAACTGTCGGTGGTCTACACGGTCCAAGAATTTCTTCCGCTCCACAAACCTACACAAACAGAAAGAGAGAAAGAGTAAGTAGTGGTACTTTTATTACAACAAGAACAAACACATACTGAAAATAAAAAAAAAATTAAAAAATTAAAATGTGGGACAAGTTGCACAACTCTTCTTGCAGTGTGTGGGTGTGCCCGTCAGTGTGTGTGTATTTCACAGCGTTATACGTTGAATCTGCATTGGTTTAGTTTAAGAAAGATCGAATAACTTCTCCAGACATGTCCATGCTTCCAAAAACATTCACTGGTACAGTCAGACCCATTTAGCTCAGTCATTTTGCTGTTTAAATAAAGGTAAAATGTGGTTCTGGGCAAACAGCTAATGTCAACCATGTGTACTGAGACCACCATATTAGGTCAATGCACATATCTGAAGGGGATGGTGATATGGATACACTCTTGTGCTGCAGTATATGTATTTTCAATGATGCATACTGTAATAAAACTGAGAACCCATTTGTACTTAAAATAATCAGAGAGGGATTATTAAAAGGCCACAGTGAACATATGAATATGATGAATTAGAAACTAGGATGTTTCACTTAAACAAGCTGAAATGTTTTTGACTGAGGCAAATTAATGTGTCACTGTAAGATGAGGAGGAGACAACTGGTGTCCAGCAGAGCTTAATCAGCAAAAAAAGACCTAAATATGAACTGTAGATGGTCATGTCAGCATCACCAGCGCTTCGCTGCAGGTTTAGTGACTGTGCCTGCAGAACATGTCACTGACATTAAAAAAAAAGCTTCAAGCGAAGTTAATCACATCACTATTATTAATGATAATTATCAAATCATTCGGGCTGCGCAAATGTATCAATACTGCAATCATAATCATTTTTTTCATGATAGTGTATCAACAGTCCCACCCCTTTTATAGATATTTCTACTTCGAAAAACATGTGTTAAACATTAAAATGTGTTTGTTTGTGTGTGAAATGACTTCCTCCACCCCTTCCTGCTGTCCAGTCTCAAGTGAACACGGCAGATAATTTAAGAACTCCTTCAGGTTTCAGAGCTGCCGTGTGGGTGTACTTTGGTTATAATCAAGCTCTGTCAAGCTACAGTATAATATTTAAAAAACAAAAATAACTCACAGTGACACCATGCAGATGAACTGGTGGCACTATAACCTCAGCTGAAACCAGCAAGCTTCATCTGCTCTGAAAACAAGCTAACAGAGTTGTGGGGCTTTTACTTTGTAAAGACTTGCAGCTGTACAGTGGGGCTGTTTGCTGGGAATACTGAGAGGTGAAACCATTTTTTTTCAGACAAAAGCAAAACTTACTACATGCCTGAACACAAACTGATGACTGAGGTGTTGACCAAATGGAGTTTTGACATGCTGCAGTAGTTTCTGGAAACCATAGTCAGCCCTCTTTATATATCTTGTTGACTTTATACGCTTTATTTTAATATAATGATTATGTTTCAGTTTAGTGTGTTCAACTGTTCAATGACAATGCAAATTGCTTTTTAATAAATTGATAAGAAAATTTTGAATTAAGTAATAGAGTATTAGAGTGGTACACAGCAAGTTGACTTCAGCTCTATTTTCTACATTTTCAGTAAAACAAAGTATGAAGATTATTGTAGAATATTGTAATATTTATTGTATTTTACCAAGTATCATAAGTTCCTTGCCAATACACAGCTCTGTAAACAGGTAAACTGCATCACGACAGTGCTGGCTGCAGCAGGCCATGATGTCGGTGTAAACACAGTAGCAGCAGTGTGGTGATGTGGCCTGTTAGCATACTTAAAGTAGTCCATTAGCTACAGTAGTAAACACGTAGCCCTGGAAGTACTATGTCAGCTCCTGAAGTGAGCAGACATACAATGAATAAACTTAAGAGAAAATCACCCTCTGAAGTCTCTTACCCCTCTTTGCCTCTGTTGTGGATGGCCAGTTCCTCAGTGATGCCCTCCTCTGATTTGTAAGCGTCCCAGTCCATCTTAGACTTCTCCAGGGTGCTCATCTTGGCTTTCTTTCCCCCAATACGACTCAGGATGTTTGACACACCTGCAGGGCGCTTGGCACTGCACAAAAGTGGTAACACACTCAAGTTTAAGGTGACTCAAAATAGCAGCAAAACATGTGGTAGAAAGTTTCCGATCAACAATATTGATGTTTATGAAGTCTGTTCAATCACAGTATATTCATTCTTCCTAGTCACTGTGCCATAAACCAGAGGAAAGTTTGTGTGAAATTTTGTTCCAAGTATTATATGTACTCTTA